>JADRCD010080190.1:0-11110 GCA_019843815.1 Montemys delectorum | reverse complement strand
AAAAAAAAAAAAAACCCACTTCTGCTAAAAGTTCTACCTCCTAATACTGTCACATTTGGTATTAAAGTTTCCAACCATAGATTTTGTGGGATCACAGAAGTTCAGTGTAGAATATCTGGCTTTATAATCTTTAAAAGATTGTGAGTCAATACTGACTACACAGAACATGACCAATATCTGTATGTTAACTGTAACATCTACATGGTTCCCTACAATATAGACCCTGGATATCAAACACAATCCCATGCAGGCTACTACACACCATTATGAGGAAAAAGATCTGTGTCATCATAGAGTCTCCCTAAAAAAGGAGGGATGAATCAGAAAGACAGCTACGATCATTTTCAGTGAAGCCATCTTGGAGGTTGGTGATGACACTGTGGTCCACTGTAAACTCAACTCCAGTTCCTATCAGCACGGAAGTAAGTTGTTACATTAGATCCTTGCACAATAGCCCTGAGAGCCCGAATGGTGTGCTTAGAAGAGATTATAGGCCAAAATTGCTATAAGCCTTAGATAAGACTGTTTAAGTGAGTTCTGAATAACCAGATCTCCATTCAAGATTGCTTAGTCAGTTTATCCTCCGAGGCTGCTGTGGTGGGAATAATTTCTGATGATTTTCCACAATTTTCATTTATAGGATTATAAGATGCCCAAATTATTCCAGGTCAGGGTGATTTTTTTTCTTTTAGTAACTAAAAGCAATTACATGAATAACTCAAAACTTTCAGCACAATCCTGGTAAGTTTTGTTTCATTTATTTAGTTGGGTATAAAGTAATAAATTTATAAAAAAAAAAATGGCTACCCCACCATTGCTGATTTTCTTCTCTTACATTCTACTTCATTTGAAGGAATCTTTGATTTAAGATTCTCAGGAAACGACATGAGATTTGAAGCATACTTTGGTGTGAGACACATTGAGGCACTATGGAAGTAGACTGTCTCATATACCAGTTTGTAGGGTGAGATCTGATCGTTAGTGATTTTATTAAAGTCACACTTTAATGTTTATTAGTCCTCTGTACATACTTGAATTATGGATATGAGTAGTAGAAAAGCCTAAGAAATCTGTTTAACAGAGTATAAAGTGGGACTGTTGGTTGAACTGACCTTTTGTGATGATGAATGTGGTAGTAGGTTGTAGAAAGTATCAGTGGCGTTCTGGTGTCGTCAAGGGTATTTCTTTCACTAATAAAGCAAGCATAATCTCAGAAAGCATCTCATTCATTTCAATATTTGTGATGACACTGTTCTAGAAAGTGACACCTGTCTCTGCATAGTGAATTCCTTGCCATTAGCAATGAGGAAGTAGCTGTTGATTCTAAACCAGACTTTATCAATATAAAGATATTTCATACCATCTTGAAGCTGCAGATGCCCTCTGGCTATGGTTTGAGATGTTCATTGAAAGAATTCATAAGAAATTAGTAACTCTGTAATTGTCCGTGGCTATCTAATATCATGAATAAACACCGACTGCATTTGTGGAACCTGACTGTGCCCTTGTTTTCTACTTACAGGATACTTGTGATTGATAAAGGCATGATGATGATGGAATCATGTGCCTTACTTAATTTGACCAAGATTTTAAATTTGAATCTCTCAGCTTGAGGTAACATGGAAGCCAAGTCTTAAAGAAACCAAAATGCTTCCTGAAGGGCATTACTTTTGTGTAAAGTGATTGCAGTCATCAGTAAAATTATACGAGAGAATAAAACAGCTCATAATAGTAGATCCAGGCTTATCTACTTTATAGGCACCAATGAATTAATTATTAAAGGCTAAGACATTTAAAGGATTTTTTTAACAGCATTCCATTAAGGTCAAAGTGACTAAGGCTCAAGTTGAAATGGTATTTACCAATATCTGATTTGACTTAAGGCCCACTCTTCGGGATGGAACCCATACCCAACATTTCTTGGGTGGCCAATAATATGAAACTAGAAAATTCAGGGACCTAGGGTAAAGCCAAATACTACTGTTTACTAAAGGAATATGTCAGGCCATGCATGGTGGTACATGCCTTTAATCTCAGCACTTGAGTGGCAGAGGTAGGCAGATCTCTGTGAGTTTGAGGTCAGACAGGTCTAGAGTGAACTCTGGAACAGCCAGGACTATACATTAAGATACCCTATCTTAAAGGAAGAAAGAAAGAAAGAAAGAAAGAAAGAAAGAAAGAAAGAAAGAAAGAAAGAGAGAGAAGAAAGGAAGAAGAAAGGAGGAAGGAAAGAAAAAAGCATAGCAAAAAGTATATTTTGCTATACTCATAGATAGCCATAGATAGATGCCTTGCTCATCTATGATTTGAAAAGCATTCTCCTTCATAAATGCACACAAATATAGAGAACTACAACCAGATAATGTTCAGACTGAGAGACTCTGAAACACGCTGTTTAAAAAGATATCTCCAACAAATCCTTCCCCTCAGGGCTCAAGAAACCTTGCAGAAAATGAGGAGAAAAGAGTTTAAGAGCCAGAGGGAGTGGAAGACACCAAGAAAACAAGGCCCTTTAAATCAACAAGACCAATTCAGATATGAACTCACAGAGATTGAGGCAGCATGTACAGGGACTGAAGCAAATATCATTACCAAATGATGTTCTAGAGCTGAAAGAAAAATTTCTAACACAGAACCTACCCCTGGCAATTGCTTGCACAAGAAAAATTAGTTTTTTTTTTCTCCAGGGGAAGCTGGAAGTGTAGGCTGCATGTGCAGTAGTAGACATCCAACAAGAAGAGAACTCAACCACATCTCTGGAGGTTCTTTATCTCATAATGTAGTGTCAGGACTTTTTTGTTTTATTTTGGGTTTGTTTTTATTTTTATTTAAAATATATATAAATCATACATGTATGTATTAATGAAATTTATATTTATGTCTTTTCTGTATGTTCATTTATTTTGTCTTATTCTCACATGTTAGCTCTTATTTTATCTCATTATATTTTATTTTATTGTTGTCCTTTAGAAGCCTGCTGTTTTTTTAATGAGAGATAAAAGAGGTGTACATTTGTATAGGAGTGAAGGCGGAAAGGAACTGGGAGGCATAGATGATAGGGAAAACATAATTAGAACATATTATGTGAGAAAATAAATTTTTTTTTTTTTAGATTTTTTTTTATTAGGTATTTTCTTTATTTACATGTACATTTTCCCTTTCCCATCTTCCCCTCCAAAACAAACAAACAAACAAACAAACAAAAGCAAGAACAAACCCCTTTTGCCTCCCCCTTCCCCATGCCTGCCACCCCACCCTCTCCCACTTATTGGCCCTGGCATTCCCCTACACTGGGGCACAAAACCTTCACAAGGCCGAGGTCCTTTACTCCTATTGATGATCGAATTTGCAATCCTCTACTATATACCTGCTTCCAGAACATTCAATCCCACCCTGTATAGTCCTTGATTGGTGGTTGGGTCCCTGGGAGCTCTGAGGGTACTAGTTAGTAATTGCTGTTCGTCCTAAGGGGCTGCAACCCAGATGTCCCTCAACAGAGGAATGGATACAGAAAGTGTGGTACATCTACACAATGGAGTACTACTCAGCTATTAAAAACAATGAATTTATAAAATTCTTAGGGAAATGGATGGATCTGGAGAGTATCATCCTGAGTGAGGTAACCCAATCACAAAAGATCACACATGGTATGCATTCTTTGATAAGTGGTTATTAGCCCAGAAGTTTGGAATACAGGAAGAACGACCCACAAACCACAAGAAACTTTAGAAGAAGGAAGACTAAAAGGTGGACATTTCATTCCTTCTTAAAAAGGGGAATCAAACACCCACAGAAGGAGTGGCAGAGATTAACTATGGAGCAGAGACGGAAGGAAGGACAAGCATATAGCTATCTCCTAAGAGGCTCTGACAATACCTGACTATTACTGATGTAGAGGCTCACAGCCATTCATTGAACTGAGTACACGGTCCCCAATGAAGGAGTTAGAGAAAGGTTCTATGGAGCTGAAGGATTTGCAGCCCCTTAGGACGAGAAAATAAATTTTTAATTAAAATGAGAAATGATATTGTCCTCTGTGTTGCTTCAAGAACTCTTTTCTTGATTTCATCAGGTAAGGTAAAGTATGATATGAGACACAGAAGCCAGGGCTGAGTCAGGACTGAGGCTTCATGGTCTCCCTCTGCCATTGACTCTGTGACTTTAGTTGAGGGGAACCCCGTAGTCATGGGAAACAGTTGTTGTGGATGGTGATTATAAGCTGAACGAGTCTAGCTAATATGAGATGTAAATGGACATTTAGTAATGGTCCAGGAAAAACCACTAGGTTAGGCAAGGAGCTTATACTTGATTTCTCATTCATTCTTCATTGGATTAGTTAATTTTTATGTTCCTAGAACACTAATTTCTTCCAGTAGGTAATGGGCAAAGCATTGCTGTCTACTATAGCCTGGGCTAAGAGTGTGGCAGTTGGGGAGGACATACATGTCCATGAGTAACAGTGCCTTTATTATCGTTTAGGTGTAAGTAGCTCATTCTGTGTGCAGTCTTGTTACCTTGTGCCCACTCATCATCTCTTTAAGCATCACAGACCTCAGCTATGTCATGGGTGGAGTCATATCTGTTTTTATTTCTCATTCAAATAAAAACTCAGCTTTCTAAAGTTAGAGCCTCAGGCTTCAAGAGCTGAATATAGAGCCTCCATGTCATCTTATATAACTTTTAGTTACTGTAGACACCTGCCTGTCCCTGACCCACACCCCAGACAAAGATCTTGAGACTGGAAATCAGCATGGCCAAAACCACATCCCTGGTGGGCTGAGTGATATGAAGTTTTTTGTGTTAACACTAATATTTCCTGGGCTGAAGTTGAGCCTTATGGCAACTTTTATCTGTAGATTTCTGTTTTATTTCTGGGGCCAACAATACTTTTAATTACCTAATGTAAAGAATCTTAAAAAAAATTGAGAGCATTTTGATTTTATTTTATTTTATCTGAAAGTTGTCAGGGTTTCTATTCTGTGTCTTTTCTGGATCTACACTTTGGGATTCTGATCTCAATCGAGTCATGAAACAGAATTACACAGCAGTTCTTTCTGAACACCCCTGAGAGTCTTTATATCAGTTATAAACCCGTAATGATCTTGAGACAAATACAACTGTTTCTTGTTATGTCTCTACAAAATGACTATACAAGAATCCCAGAGCTGTGAGTGGATAAACACTTTTCTTACCTTAAAATAATCTATGTCACCTAAAAGTGATTCATTGCTTTAAGTTTTTCTCTGGTTCTAAAAAGAAAATGAGATGTAATACATCGAACGTTAGCCAAAGAAGAGACATTAAAGCTATTTAAATAATTCAAACATCATTTACACATCAACTATTTGTTTTAAGAAGAAGGAGGACTGAGGATACCAAGATGGCATGACCCATAGAATAAACCAAGCCGGGCTCACAGAAACTAAAGAGACAAGCATGGACCCTGTGTGAGTCTGAGCTATGACTTCTACATACACATTATGATCTGATCGTATAGCTTGGAGTCCTTGTGGGATGCCCTAACTGCCAGAGTCAAGGGTGTCTCTGACATTTTTATGTTTGGAACATTTTCCTTCTACTGAGTCATCTTATCCAGTCTTGATATGAGGTTTGTGCAAAGTCTTATTATAATTTATTGTGCCATATTCAGGTGATATCCCTGAGAAGCCTGCTGTGTTTGTTTTTCTTTTCTTTTCTTTTTTTTTTTTAAAGGGAAACTGAGAAAGAGTGGATCTAGGGGATAAGGGAGATGGAAGTGGGTCTGAGAGGAAGGGATATAGGAGAAACTGTGGTCATAATATAATTTATGTAAAGAATAAAGTAAAATAAAATAAAATAAAATAAAAGCAATCAAGGCTTCCAGTGGCAAGTTGGAGACTCCAAGCCAGCCATAAAACATAAAACATATATAGCAACCTACACTTTGTCCTGCAAGTATGATGTGTTGGGGTGGCCAACCAATGACTGGTCCAGGTTAAGACTCATGCCATGAGAAGGCACTCAGTCCTGACACTACCTAGAGGGCTAAGAAACAGAGGCTGGGCAACCTGAAAACTAAGGTAAACAAAATGGGACCAGAAAAATAAAAGGAAAAGAAATGATTCTTAATGATATTCTGGATACTCACAGACTGAAGCCTAGCATGATTATCATTAGAGAGACTTTATCCAGAAATAGATGGAAACAGATGCAGAGGCCCACAGCCAAACATTAGGTAGTGCTTGGGTAATTCTTCCAAAGAGGGTAAAGAATTGTAGGAGTCAGAGGAGTCAGGAACAATACAAGTAAACCCACATAATCAACTAACCAGGGTTCATATGGGCTCACAGAGATGAAAATGCCAATCACCAAGTCTGACATAGGTTCTCTGCATATATAAAATGGTTATGTAGCATGGTGTTCTCTTGGGACTTCTAACAGTGGGAGGAGAGGCTGTCTCTGACCCTTTTGCCTGCTTTTAGTACCCCTTTTCTCCTAATTATTGTCTTATCCAGGCTTATTATAAGGAGATGTGCCTAGTTATATTGCAATTTGATGTGCCATGTTTGATTGATATCCCTGGGAGGCCTGCCCTTTAGTGAAGGGAAACAGAGCAGGAGTGTGTCTGGAGGAGATGGGAAGTGTGGGTGGGGGAGTATAGGGGGAATAATGTGATCTACTTGTAATATATGACAGGATAAATTTAAAAAATGGAAAAACAGTAAATAAAAGTATATTGTTACCTTTTACCTTGTTATGTTTCCATATATACAGTGCGTATTTAGGAATAGTTTCTGAAAATGCACAATCCGTGTAGATCTGCATTTGAGCCTCTGTCTGAATAGTATATTGTCTTTTCTCATCAATTAGGAGTAACCTGTAAATACTGTTAATGTGACTATATCATAATAAAATGACCAATGTATTTTAACTTAATTATTCTTATATTGTAATTCTTAATTTCCTAACTTTGTAATAATTGTGGGCTGTTGGATTCTGTGTGTGCTTTAGGCAGTGATATAAATCTCTGGCCTTTAGCACAGCAGAAGCCGCAGCTAAATTGAAACATCTCTTTGTGGGAGTTTTAGCTCCCTGCCAAATATGCAAATAGAATTTAAAAAAAAATAGGCATGGTGACACATACCTGTAATTCAAATACTCAGGAGTCTAAGGCAGGTGGGAACTCAAGGGCAAGCATTGAGGAAGGAGGAAGAAGGAAGGAAAGAAGGAAGGGAGAAGGGGAGGGAGAGGAGGAAGGAGGAAGGAAGGTGGGATATGAGGGAGTGAGGAAGGCAAGGAGTGAAGGAGGGAGGGAGGAAGGAAGGGAGGAAGGAAAAAGAAGGAAGGAAGAATTGAAGGAAGGTCAGGGAGAGAGGAGGAATAAACAACACATCCCTAGTTGTTATTATACTTTTCATATCATTTTCCTTCACTTACTAAATCATCAAGGAAGAAGCCAATTCTTTTGTAATATCTCAGTTCTTTCCTGGATAAAGAGTACAATTATCTCATCACTCATGAATCTCCTCAATAAAGCTATGAGATTCTTCCAGTATCCGGTGTTAGTTGCAGAGGGTTATATCTAAAACTCCACCCAGAACAGTAGTTTAGCACTGAAGAGAGCTAGACTCAGTAAGGAGAGCAGAACAGGTAGATATTGTTGACACAAAAACCAAAGTATTCATACTGAAGGAAATCAGAGCTAGTTAATTTTGGAGCCATTTAATGTAACCATAATATAAGAGAAAAGATTTAGGTTACCTAAATTCCATCTTCCAATATGCAAATTGTGTCATGAAGTTTTTATAGTATTACAGAGCACAGAAAGTCATAAATACATTGGTGGGCACATCAGAGAGACGGGTATGGCAGCCTGAGAGAGCCTTTCTGTATGTAGGCTTAAGATGATATCTCATGATGTGCTTAACTTTTGGATTGGTCACATAGTAGCCAAAATTAACCTCTAAGCCCAACCTGCCCAAGGGCAAGATAATGCCTGGAATGCTTGGAATTAAAGTTATTGAAAAATAACAGTCTCATCGGAAAGTAAGGTGTCTAATATGTTTGTCCTTATAAACTCACCATGGGCTATGGGCCATTTTCATTTGAGAAATTTCAGGAAATCTTCCTGTCCAAAGTCCATCTCTTGGTCATTATTTAATATTTAATAAACTTGGCTTTAAATTTGGCTCAGAATGGTAAAACTGAGGATTTTTTCCCCAGCAAATTTCAGGATTAACAGGTAGAAGGTAGTTGTCTGCTAAGTTAATAGATTCTAAGTTTTTCTCCATTATCAGAAGATGTTAGCTCACAGAGAGGGTTCACTGTGGGCCTGGCCTGGAAATCAACTCAAGATAAAGTACTTTGCCTTTGCACCATCAACATTCCAATCTCTCCACAGTACTCATATTCTAATCAAGTCAATCAGTCTCTGTAGATACAGATTCCATTCAAGAATTTTGGCTCACAACATTTTGAGTTAGATCACAACTGTGAATCACAACCAGAGCAAGCTTGGCTCATAGGATCAGAAAAAAACACACTCAGGCAAATGTTAAAATAGAGAGAAATCTGCTCTCACCCCCAAAATGAGTAGAGTTGGTCATTAGGTAAAAACGTCCCCTTTTTTTGAGGGCATTGGGGTGTGGAAGGAATATGATCACTGCACATCAGTGAGAATGAAAGTCAAGGAATGGTAAAGCAGTATAGTGCAAACCCATGAATGTTCTCCTTGAACAAAAGGCAGAATTTGCCTCAACAGAAGTCTTTGTTTACCTATAGTATGGTAGAACTGTCAGTTTGACACTCAGGTCCATATAGGGCTTGTGGCTGAAGCTAAAATTAAACAGAAAAATAGATGTCTGACATTGTGATGATTCTCAGGTTGTATTTGTAACCAAATCAGGAAAGTGTGAAGTGAGGTGTTATATCAATGTAAACATTTTGATACACTAATGACTTTACATATTTTAGATTTACATTAGCTCAGTTCTCTAATTTTCTCTATAATACTTTCACAAATATTATATTTTAAAGGCAGCATTGTTCTTGCATATTTAGAAGAGAAACTTACTATTTATTTGTTGCCCACTTTAAAAAATAAACCTGTAAATCTTCCCTTTGGGATTTACTCAACAGTTGTCTTTTATATCCCTAGGCACTTCCTTCCTCATCTGCTCAGGAAATGGAAGCCTAGCATTAGAGCTAACTTGAAGTTTAAACAGACAAGCATTCAAGTGTGATAGCAACAATACTGTTACTCCCCAGGCTGTTAAACCTGTCATTTCCCAAAACAGCCTCAGAGCAAACTTTATTTAATTGGTTAAGCATGGCAAAAGACAACGCCCAGATACACCATATGATTTCCTTTCATTTTTCTGCAAGTCTGAAGCCCTTTGCTAGTTGTTAAAATTGAAGTCAGAGATAAATGACTGGAGGAGATGATCTCAGGAAATCACAATGTTGTGAAATCTCAAACAGGAAATTCAAAGTGGAACATTAAATAAAGGTTCTTACACATTTTCCTAAACAGTATTTATAAATATTCTGAATAAGTTGTCCATTTACCTAATGTTAATATATAAATATAGGTAGGCCCTATTTCTTGGGCTTGCTCCTTGTTGCTCTTTGATGCTGTAATAGAATACAGAGAGAATTTTTACATTTTAACTATGTGTATGTATCTTGGCACATGCATGTTATGGCATGTTTATGGAGGTGAAATATCAACTTGGTGGCATCAGTTCCTGTCTTCTACCTTTTACTGCCTGTGATAATCAATCACAGATTGTCAGGAGATTTGCCCAATGCACTGACCTAGAGCCTCAAACCTAGGACCCACAAAAGGATATTATTTTCACTCTTAGTATCTCTAGCTCTGAAATCATGTGACATGTGATCATGATGTGGATGGAATAGAGAGTATTTATTCTTATTCTAAGAAAGCTTGCAATCAGGTGGAGGAGGAGGGATAATCTAAATGCAATGGCTTGGTGCTAACCTAGTACGGTTCATCTAGTGAACTCTCTAGGTATCTCATTCATCGGCTTTCTAAAAATTTTGAAACAAAAAAATAATAATCTTTATTATAGATTATTCGCCTACCCTTTACCACAATGATTCACAGTGGAAAGACAAGGCGAAAGGTATCTAGCTTATAGCTAATCATTACAAAACAAAACTGAACAAATGAAATTGCTGTGTTTTGCTCATGAAAATCACTCCGGTGACTTGCTTTGGACAATAGAAGGCATTATTCATTCAAATCTAAAGAATTTTTTTTCCTTTCCATTTTATTTTTTGTATTGTTGTTGTTATAGCGTCTCACTATATAACACTAGCTGGCTGTCCTAGAACTAGCCCCATGGACCAGGCTGGCTTCACACTCGAGAGATTCACTTTCCTCTGCCTCCCCATTGCTAAGATTAGAGGCATCTATCACCACACACAGCAAATTTATCTTAAGAGTTTACTTTCTCTTAGGATGTTTCTACCACAAGGACACCTATTGGCTGACTTTTCTAAATCTCATCATAGATTTAGGAAAATACCTCATTCAACTATTTTTAGAGACATGCCACTTCCAAACATGAAGGAGCATAGCCAAGAACATTATAAATACCTATGTGACCATGGCTGTAGAGCTAAATAGGGCCAACTGGTAAAATTGGGATCTGTACAATTTATCAGCAACTCTCAGACTCAGAAAGATACTCAATATTGACATTTTATGGTTGTTAGTTACAGAGCCTAGATTTGCCAAATGATTACTGGTACATGAGTCTGTGGAGTCTGCTCAATAAATGTTAACTATATGCAATGACACTTCATTGACTCTAACATGCCTTTATTAACAGTGGCTTCTGTCTTTTTCTAGAAACTGCTGTAGACAGTTTCCATATGGTAACACTATATCTGCTACATTCTACATTTTGTAAGAAATAATTTTAATTCAAAGATATTAAAGTGCAAAAATCTTATTCATTGTCAGTGGGAAAAGTGAAGGTTTCAAGCTGACAGTGTTCATCACTAGAATTTCAAGCTTAGGAAAAGGAGAGCCCTCCACCTGCCAAACAGTCTTCCCCATTGAATCAGGTTATTCCTGTTTGTTTGTTTGTTTGTTTGTTTGTTT
>JADRCD010080180.1:0-13709 GCA_019843815.1 Montemys delectorum | reverse complement strand
TGGATTGGAGAAAGATAATGTATAAATTTGGTTTTGTATTGGATTATATTGGTTTCTCTATCTCTGGTAGTGGAGAGTTTTGCTTGGTATAGTAGCCTGGGCTTGCATTTTTGTTCTCTCAGGGTCTGTATGACATCTGCCCAGGGTCTTCTGGCTCTCATAGTCTTTGGTGAAAATCTGGTGTGATTCTGGTAGGTCTGCCTTTAAATGTTACTTGACATTTTTCCCTAACTGATTTTAATATTCTTTCTTTGTTTTGTGCATTTGTTGTCTTGACTATCATGTGACAGGAGGAATTTCTTTTCTGGTCCAATCTATTTTGAGTTCTGTAGGCTTCTTGTATGTTTATGAACATTTCTTTCCTTTAGGTTATGGAAGTTTCTTCTATAATTTTGTTGAAGATATTTATTAGTACTTTTAATTGGGAATCTTCACTCTCTTCCATATCTATTTTCCTTAGATTTCCTTTTCTCATTATGTCCTGGATTTCCTGGATGTTTTGGGTTAGGAGTTTTTGCATTTCTTTGACTGTTGTGCCAATGTTTTCTATGGTATCTTATTCATCTGAGATTCTTTCTTTTTTTTTCTCTTTATTCTGTTGTTGATGTTTGCATCTATGACTCCTGATCTCTTTCCTAGGTTTTCTATCTCAAGGTTTGTCTCCCTTTCTGATTTCTTTATTGTTTCTATTTCCATTTTTAGGACCTAGAAGGTTTTATTCAATTCCTTCCCCCTTTTGGTTGTGTTTTCCTAGAATTATTTAAGGGAATTTTGTGTTTCCTTTTTAAGGGCTTCTACCTGTTTACCTGTGTTCTCCTGTATTTCTTTAAAGTAGTTACTTATGTCCTTCTTAAAGTCCTCTATCATCATCATGAGATGTGATATTTTATATTAGAGTCTTGTTTTTCAGGCATGTTGTGGTATCTAGGGCTTGCTGTGGCAGGAGAGCTGGGTTCTGATGATGCCAAGTAGCCATGGTTTCTGTTGCTTATGTTCTTGCCCTTACCTTTTGCCATCTGGTTATCTCTGGTGTTAGCTGGCCCTGCTGTCTCTAACTATAGCTTGTTCCTCCTATAAGCCTGTGTGTCAGCACTCCTGGGAGATGCATTGTTTCCAGCAGGCATTTGGGTATGGAGAGCTGTGGCATTAGTTCAGCTCAGGGGTGCAGATAGAAACCAGAAGGATCCTGTCCCTGGCTGTTGCTTAGTTGCATTGTCCTGGTGGCTCTCACAGGTCCCTTGGAGCAGAACTAGTGGTCCTACATGTGCTCAAACTTTTGTCAGCACTCCTGAGAGAGAGACTAGCTTTCTTCTGGTGAGACCCAGCTATGGAGAGCTGTGGCACAGGTTCTGCTCTGGGTGCCAATAGTGTTTTGTTTTGTTTTGTTTTGTTTTATCACATTTTCTGTTATTATTAGTAGGCAGACATTATCTGAGAGTGTTGGCACATACATTTAACACCAATCATGTGGAGGCTGGTCTATCTTTCTAATGTGGGTTTCAGATATCAAATCTCAGATATCAGGCTTTGATATCAAGAATAATTTTCTTTCTCCATAGGGAATATAAATAATATTGTCTAAATTTAAGCCCATTAATAATATAACATTAAAATACAAATATTAAAAAGCAACAGATTTGAATGATACATCACATTTGTGTAGAAAAGATGTCTGCCTTGAGTATAAAAATTAAAGTTTTAACAATTTTCCAAACTTACAACTAAACATATAAATCTCAAAAAAATTGCAAAGTATATGAGGTGACACTAAATATATTGTGGTAAATAGCAAATTTATAATTATAGTTGAGACATTTTTTATTTTTCAGAATGGAAGAAATTAAGAAGTCTAGTACAATAGGCTCTAAGGGCTGAAAATGATTTTATATCATTTATATTACATATGAGTATATATTTGTAAAATCTGATAGAAGTTCAAAATAAGTGAATAGTACTATAAACTATGGAATTTTACTATAACAATGCCTCAAGACTGAGTTGATATGGTTTAATTTTGCTCTTCTTCCTTTGGGATGTGTAGGAGCTGCTGCAAACCAAGCAGGGAAGGATGGAGCTAAGTCCAAATTTGTGGGCCAGCAGGATCCTGGGCCAGCAGTAAATTCCAGGGGGAGGAGGTCTCTGAAATTTCAGTGTCATATCTCTTCAATGTTACAGTTCTTCAGTGATATAGATCTTTTAGAAATCAACTCTCTTAGACTTTAATCAAGTGCTATTTATTTATGAACCTTGGGAAGGGGTTCTTCTAAGGGTGAAGTTTCATTGACTGAGTTAAGTTTAAGGTTCTGGGGTTACCTCATTTGCATGGAGAGGGATTCCAGAGATCAGGTAGAGAAGAAGCCCTCCTAAGAAAAATTAGTCCTCCATTTTGCCCTGAGGTCATGAAAGCTGTCCATACCTGATAGATTACAACCTTAGTAGCTACATATGGATATGCCATAGATGTGGACTGAGATCCACAGTGTTGATGTGGGAAGAAAAATGTAAGTACAAGAGATGAGGTCTGTGGCAAATCTTAAAATGCTCCCCCCAAAAAAAGTGGACCAAAGTTGCCTATGTATCAACACATACTTAAGACTGACATGGGTGAAGGTAGTCATTTATAAAATATGCTTTACATTATGCTGGGGAAAATAAAATATACAGAATAAAAATAATACATAAGTTAAAATGCTGTAAGTTTTCTTGTTGATGAGTTTGGAACTGGAAAAACACCTGAAAAATATTCAAAGCAATGTAACATAGCACAGCAATTGTATAAAAATGTTTTTAAACTATAATTTTCATTAAATGAGTCAGCAAATAAATACAACCAAATAAGTGAATTTTAAATACCTTTTATGAGATGAATGCAGCCAGATACCAAACACTATATAGTGAATGATTTCACTTTGGGTCATTCCTGGAAGAAACAAAATAACCCAGCTACAACATCAAGGAAAAAATATTCCTCCTGAGACTTAAATATATATTGAAAATGCATGGCAAATGAAATTAATAGACAGAGTGATGAAGCTTTTCTATGTGCTGTGAGTAGTGTTACATAAAGGATTAGATATTTGCTATGTATTTGTCAATGTTTGCCAGATTTCTAACATCAAGTTAAAACATTCCAGAAAGAAAAAAAAGTAGAAAAATATTCATTTCACTGAATATATCTATATCTATATCTATATCTATATCTATATATATATATACATATATATATATACACAAAACAATTTGAAACATATTAACATAAAAGTGCTGAAAGGAACTGAGTAATCAAACTAGGAAAATGAAAAAATGAATAACTATGTTAAATAATTTTGCAAAAAATATTATCTTTGATTAGCCTCTAACCAAGGGACAATGTAATCCTAAAAATAAATGGAACTTTACAAATGTAGAATCTGTAACTAAATCACATTTTTCATTGCTTAGTAATTTTAAATTTACTTTATATGTACACTGTATACTGGTGTTCAAAATGAAGGTAAGTAAGTATATTTCCAGTTCTGTGAATTGGCTTCATACTAATAGAAATAATTTAAAATTAAAGTGAGTACAAAGAACTACATATTTATATATACATATATGCTTAAATGAATTAATCATCAGGCATTTCTTACCACTGTCCCCTGAGTGTTCTAAAAACAGCAACATGCCATATACCTAACATTCAAAGCATATTTTCTAAGTATCATTCACAATGAAGTATAACAATTAATTCAAAGACATGGTGCCATTTACCAGCAATCGTAGCACATGGGATGTGGAGATAGGAAAGACAGTCAGTTTAAAAATTATGCAAATGTTCAAAAAAACTGAGACTGTTTCATAAAATGCAGTGTAAAAATATGAAGAAATTCACAGTGACCACAGATGAAACAATTTTAACAATAGCACTCTGTTCCGAGTTTTTTACTTTCATTTCTATAGCTATGATAAATCCCTTCACAAAACATAAAACAAAACAACAAATAAAAAAACACAAACAAAAACAAAACAGCAATAACAACAAAACCAATGTAGGTGATTTTACCTTACAATTCCAGGCTACAGTTGTGATGGTTGGAAGTCAAGCCAGGAATTTAAGGCATCATATCCATACTTGAAATAACCTAACTCTGCATACTCTGTTTATTCCTGTACAGTTGAGGCTGCATCCTACAGAGTGGACTATCTTAACAGTTTTAACAATCCTTCTCAACAGTGCTCACTGGAAAACTAATTCAAGAAATTATCTTAATTGAACCTCATTTCTTAGGTGACATTAAGGTTAGCAAGGTGGCAGTTAGATACTAATCAGTACAATGTAAATAAATTTCTTGTAAAAAATATATAGTGAGTAACTGACACCTGTTTTATACAAATTAATTTTGATGAATATATATATAGATAACATTAGGAAGGACTATTATAAATAAAGTCCACAAAGTGCGGTGGAATAACTGTCAAAATTTGGATGTGGTATATACTGCTATAGTACCAAAATGCTAATTCATTATAAAATGAAAGTATTAACTTTCAAGTGATAGACCATAAACAAAATCTGAGACACACAATTACAGATGATACATCACACTGGCCTAATATTATGCCTAATCCAATATTACGATGTGACATAATTAGAATAACAAAATTTTGGTGATATGCAAAATTCTTGACTTGTTATCTTTTTGTTTAGGAGTCTTGCTAGAGATAAAGACTCATGCTGGTCAGTGTGTGATGAGAAATGTTTACAAGTTATAGAAATGTGAGACAAGTGTGTAAGATTATGAAAATGTGATAACTAAATGGAATATAAAAGTCTGGATGAGACCTAGTAAAATAAAGATAATTGAACTCATGTAAAGTAAGGTCATTTGACCATAGATTTTGATGATTACATTAAAATAATGAAAGTAGCTTAAGACAATTTGAATGAGTCATGGAAAAAAAGTGAATATTTTAAAACTTTTCTGTAAGTCTTAAAATTTTGATGCCAGTATAATTATGCTTTGGATATCTCTAGGTATATAGCATTGAATAAGTTATGTTCTCCCTATGAAGAGCTATTTATTCATTTATAAAACAGAGGCTGCTGAAGTCCCTTCCTGTTTTAAATATTCTGTGAGCAGGATATGGTGATAATGAACTGTGGAAGTCTCCATTAAGTCAAGTAACAAATGAATGGATTGAGAAATTGATTGATAGATCTCAAGATTGCTCATGATCTATTTGGAATATATCAGTCATCAATTAAGCACACACCTAAGCATTTTCATTCTTTTTTATAGACAAAGTATTCTAATCTACTGAAAAATATAAGATAATGAAAAGTTTCAATAAACCCACAAAGCATTGCAATATCTTAATTTCTATGTTTTGTATCTAAATGAACCTAAATACATATTAATAAGATGCTGGATGACCTTTTTATCATCTTAGCAAATAAAGTCTTTTAAAGTATATATTTTGCAAAAAATTCATATGAAAAACACTAGAATTTTGTGTAATTAATTGAGATATATTTTAATTTTTGCTATTATAATAAATTATATATAATACATGTTATAATAAATTGCATATAATATTAAATAATAAATTACACATAATAATAAGTTACAAATATTCTCCCTTCCTTATTGTCACTTCAGAATTTTTCATATAAAGTGTGTCGGTGTGTAGGTGTCACTTAGCATGCATGTCATTTGGAACATAACACTTTTATGAAGATTAATGTATGAATTATTTATTTTTTAATATTTTATTATTTGAAAGACTCATACATCTGTATCATGTATACTATTCTTATTCATCCACCACTACCTTTTTCAAGTTCTCCCTTGATTCGCTCCCACCATTTTTCTCCCAATATCATATTCTCTTTGTTGTTATTAATTAATCTCTAAAAATGCTTACTGATGCTCATATGAACATGGGCATATGGCCATCCACTATGGCATAAGAAACTAATCAGTGTCCATGTCCCTGAAGAAGAGTAATTCTTTCTGCCTCATCAAACACAATTGTTAGTAGCTCCTCATATATAAGTGGATACTTGGACATCATTTACACAATACTTGGGGACAAAATCATGTTTTTATAACCATTGAATCAATGGAAGTCATCATGATTTCTAATATTAGACCAGTTATCATGGAGTTTCTTTGTGTAATCCTCACTTATGAATGACAGTCACTATGAGAAATGAATGAGGGTTTTCTGGAGGCTGAAGATGGTGAAAGAGTTAGGTCATTGCAGAAGCAGAGCCAGATGATTGTGGGCATAATCCTTGAAGAAGTTTGATAGAACACCCTGCCTAGAATAGCCAGTAAGAAAAAGCATCACATTGAATGGAAATAATATCCATAAATTTAATGTATCTAGAAAGAGCATTTAGGCTCTACACTTTTCCTCTCACCACATCTCTGTTGGAAATAAGATATGTAGGGCTTGGGACATTTATGAAAATTAAAATTTAATATTAGAAGTCTAAAATTTTAAGAGAAAAGGTTTGAAACAACCTATCATCCTTCTCTATCATTCAATAATCCCAGCCTCCCACCAAACAGAAATCTAACTTCCAGCACTATAATTTTGTCTGTCAATTCAAGAATTGTGTAAAAGGAGTCCTCATGCATGCATTCTTAAAGGGAAGAAGTGAGGTTTCTCTCAGCCTTCCACAGTGGCCTCAAGACACTTAGAGCTCTGACGTTAGCGTGTTAAACCTGCTGTACTTGTATAATTACCAAGAAAACAGAATAACATAAAATATAATAAACACTTGTTACCGAATAACAAAACCTAAATAATGAATAGTCAATTATTTTTAAAGGACCTAATATGACTAAGTACAACAAAATTAATTAAAATGTACCTGCATAGATTAAAAGAAACAATGACATTGTGCATGGCAGATGGCACCCACAATCCCAGAACAGGTGATATTCTAGAACAAATCTCAATACAAAAGGCAAATAAACAAATCAAAAAAAAAGCAAAACAAAATAAAAATAAAACAAGCATATCAAAACACCAAGGTCAAATTCAAATAAAAGCTTGTAATACTACTAAGGCATTAGAACTAAAATACAACCAATTATTTGTGTGAATGTGAATCAGCATGGATATAGTTTTCCTATTTTCTTTTTATCTTAACATATACAGTATTTATTATTATTTTTTTCTGCTTTTCTTCTTCCCAATACTCTTGTGGGATATCATTTTATCTTTCAATACTTTCATCATCTTACTTTCATGTTATATTTTATATATTTCTGTGTATACATATATGTGTATGCATTTGTAATTATGAGTCTATATGGGCTCATATAATAGATCACACTGTGTGAAAAGCGAAAGAAATTGGCAGTGTAGGTACTTGCAATACATCTTGCTTCAAGCAAGGCCTCTTGTTTACCCCTAATATTCTAGACTAGCTGCCCTGTAAGTTTCCTGGGAAATTCATGCTTCTACCAGACTGGATAAATTGTTTTACTATTGAAAAAAAAAACAAAAACAACATTATGCATAAGTGTTTTGAGTTTTTCAGTGGAAGATGTAGAATCTTTCATTCATGTCTTCAGAAATGCTCTGGTTTGGTCATACAGTGTTTCCACTTTTAATTTTTAAAAGTAGATTTATTTATTTTGTTTTACGTAATAAATATTTACTTGCTTATGTGAATGTGTGTCACATGTAAACTAACTGCTCAGTAATTTCTTAAGAAACTTCCATCCAGATTTTCACAAAGGCTGGAGTATATATCCTTAGCATCAAGAAATAAAGGCTCATTTTTTTCTGTCTTCTCATTTTACCATTATTATTTTTCTCTTTTCACAATGATAGGTTTTGATTTCATTTGCCTAATGCTTAAGAATATTGACTACATAAAGACTTTAATTTTACTTTAAAATGTTAATTTTTAGAGATAATAATATAACTATGTCATTGTCTCTTCCCTTTCTTCCCTCCAAACTTTCCCATATACACTTCTGTTCAAAGTTTCAAATTTCTTTTATAATATAACATAATGTAATATGATATCATTTGTGTGTGTGTGTGTGTGTGTGTGTGTGTGTGTGTGTGTTCCTAAATATGACCTGTTGAGTCTGTTTAATGTTACTTGTATATATGAGTTCAGAGATTCTCATTTTATTTGGATAACTAATATTGGTAATTAATATGATTGTATTAGTTTGTCCTTGTTCATCTTATAATTCAGTAGTTATGTTAGCAAGACTTTATGAATGCAGTTTCTGATATTGGTAGGTGACACATTCTCACATTAAAGTTACAAAATGTCTGCCCATTCTTCAGCAATGTCCCCTGAAACTTGGTTGCTGGAGTTGTAGACTCAATAACTATTAAGTCTGGAATCCACTATTCTGAATTTTGATTGGATGTAGTTGTCTGTAATAGACTGTATTGCAAAGGGAAATTTTCTTTATGATGGGTACACACTGCAATTATTATATAAATATATACTGTATATACATATATATACAATATAAACATAAATACATGTACATATTATATACATACATGTACATATACATATACATATACACACTAGCATTTGTACTTGTAGATATGAGCCTAGCATGATTGTCCTATATGAGGCTATACCAGCAGCTGATTGAGACAGATGTAGGTACTGCCAAGAATTGGATTGAAGTTTGAGACCCCTATGGAACAGTCAGAGGAAGGATTGAAAAAAGTAAAGGGGACAATAACTCCATAGGAAGACCACGAGTGTCAACTAACCTGAACCTCTGAAAGCTCAAAGATACTGAGCCACCAAACAAAGGCCATACATAGCTGGTCCAACACTCTTAGCACATATGTAGAAGAGGACTGCCTTGTCTGGTCACAGTAGTAGAGAAAGAGGCTAATCCTATAGAAACTTGATGCCCCAGGTATGGGAGATGCCTGGGGTGGGACAGCCTCTGAGAAGAATGGGGATAGAGGTAAAGAACTTTGAGAGTGGACACCAGAAGGAGTAGGCAATATTTGGGATGTAAATAAATAAAACAATTAATTAATAATAATAAAAATAAAGATGAATATTTAGAAAAATATTTTATTATTAATTTCTCTAGGTATGAGTTAAATTTAAAATATATTTTGAATGTATTCAAAAGAAAAATACTTTAAAGTAAGTTGACTATTTCTGGAATATGTATAAAGCTTTCCATTATTGTTGTTCACCCATAATAGTGATGTGAAAATATTAGTAAGAAATTTATAGATTAACATATAAATTGCTAAATAATTTTAGATATAAAATCCTGGGCATTAATGTAAATAGTACCTTTACAATGTTTAGGCTTTTTCTTGGCATTATGAAGGTTGCATTGATTTATTGTCAGAATACTAATGAAATTAAAATTTCTCAATTAGGTTCTTGTCTACAGATTATATTAAGATAAATTTTCACTATGATAACCCCTGAGTACTTTTAGATTTTCTATAGTAATTAACATATTTTGAAAATTCCAATGTAAGCATGTCCAAATCTTACCAAAAATATAAAGCACAATTTTTCATAGTTGTTTTTATGTTCCGTATCTTCCTAGAATATTTATATTGGGTCAAGTATACTTGGTCAAATAAAGAATTTGTCAATTTCTGCTATGTTCGTTATGAGATGATTTTTGTGTTCTCCTTAACATATGTGTTTTCCTTACATATGATTTTAAAGCTTAGAGCAACTTTCACCTCAACCACTGAATTATAAATTAGATTTTCTGTGACTCTTTATTTTATACATGATAATGCTAAAAGAGTCTAGTTATCAATAGAAGATAAGCTTTATCAAAGCTATAATGGTGTTTAAAGAGTCAGATTCTGCAAAATAAAATCCTAGTCAGAGACTAATGAATTAATTACTGGAGAAATTTTCACATCAACGCCTATTTCATCAGAGATATTCTCAGGGAGAGTTGGGCCTTGAGTTCATCACTCATCCTGAATATCTAGATAAAAAAAAAAGATTGTTTATATACTAAAGAGAACATTAGGTACTATTATTAATATATTGATAAAGATCTTTAGGCTGTTACTAGAAAAAATGAGATAAGAAACTGTATGAAAGTGCATTGCAATGTGTGTTGCTTTGAATCACAATTAACCAAAGACTCTTGACATTTATACAAGACATTTTACAACATACTAATGTTTAACTGTTTATGGTTAAACAGATTCTATTGTTAAAATTATATAGATCACAAGAATACTACAATAAAGCTGTAGTACTATTAATACCATCTATAATAATCAAGGAATCACATGTAAAAAAATCTATAAAACAGAATAAGCAGAAAGTATAATAAAGCATAAATACAAATAAGAATTGCCATATTTTCAAGATATGGATAATTCATGGGGAACATAATCCCATACTTAAAAGTGCATATAAACAGACACATGCATATACATGAACACACGTATACACACACAAAAGACACATATTTTGTAAAAGAACTTTTGTAAATTCTCCAATAATACTTAATAACAAAGTGTTTTCTTTCATCAGTAATATGACCTTAATTAAGCATTTGTCAGAAACTAAATGTTGAAATGTAAAATATGTTATTATTTCTACATAATACTTTTGATATATTTATACTATATATCACCATCATTACTATTTTGGTCAAAATAATCATCATTCTAGTTACCCCATTTTTAAATACACACGGTACTAATTCCAATTGTCAATTTCTCAAATGCAGTAAAGCTCCTAACCAAAAACTTCCATGAAAATCAGGACACAATGAAAAGACCAAACCTAAGGATAATAAGTATAGGAGAGAGTGAAGATTCCCAAACTCAAGGCCTAGTAAATATCTTCAACAAAATTATAGAAGAAAACTTCCCTAACCTAAAGAAAGAGATGCCCATGAACATACAAGAAGCCTACAGAAAACCAAACAGATTGAACCAGAAAAAATTCCTCTTATTACATAAAAATCAAAAAACCAAATGCACAAAACAATAAAACAAAAAAAAAAAAGAATATTAAAAGCAATAAGGAAAAAAGGTCAAGAAACATATAAAGGGAGACCCATCAGAATTATACCAGATTTCATATCAGAGACTCTAACAGCCAGCAGATTGTGGGCATATGTCATACAAAGCCGAAGAGAACACAAATACCAGCCCAGGCCAGAATATCCAGCAAAACTCATCAATTACCACAGATGGAGAAACCAAGATATTTCATTACAAAAAAAAAACTTACACATCTTTCCACAAACCCAGCCGTACAAAGGATGATAGATGGAAAACTCCAACACAAGGATGGAAACTACACCCCAGAAAAAAGCAAGAAACAACAAACCCAAAAGAAGATAGCCAAACAAACATAATTCCACTTCTGACAACAACAACAGCAACAACAACAACAAAGCAGGAAACAACAATCACTTTTCCTTAATATCTCTTAACATCAATGCAGTCAATTGCCCAATAGAAAGACATAGACTAGCAAACTGGATAGGTAAACAGGACCCAGCATTTGCTGCATACAGGAAATGTACCTCAGTGTCAAAAACAGACACTATCTCAGAGTAAAAGGTTAGAAAAATGTTTTCCAGGCAAATGGTCCCAAGAAAGAAGCTGAAGTAGCAATTCTAATATTGAATAAAATCTACCTTCAACCAGAAGTTATAAAAAAAAAAAATAAGGAAGGACACTTCATACTCATCAAAGGAAAAATCTACCAAGATGAAGTCTTAATTCTGAATACCTATACTTCAACTGCAAAGGCACCCACATTCATAAAAGAAATTTTACTAAAGCTCAAAACACACATTGCACCTCACACAATAATAGTGGGAAACTTCAACAGCCTACTCTCATGAATAGACAAATAAATGATCTAAAAAGAAACTAAACAGATACAGAGTAAAACCTACAGAAGTTAGAAAACAAAAAGATTTAACAGATATCTACAAAACATTTTATCCTAAAACAAAAGAATACTCCTTCTTCTCAGCACCTCATGCTACCTTCGCCAAAACTAACCAGATAATTAGTCACAAAACAGGTCACATCAGATATAAGAAGATTGAAATTATCCTATACATCCTATCAGATCACCATGGACTAAGGGTGGCCTTCAATAACAAAACCAAAAACAACAAAAAAAAAAAAAAACCAACAACAGAAAGCCTGCATACACAAGGAAGCTGAACAACTCTCTACTCAATGATAACTTGGTAAAGGAGGAAATAAAGAAAGAAATTAATGAATCTTTAGAATTTAATGAAAATGAAGGCACAACATACCCAAACTTTTGGGACACAATGAAAGAAGTGCTAAAAGGAAAACTCATAGCTCTGAGTGCCTCCAAAAAGAAACTGAAGAGAGCACACACTACTAGTTTCACAGCACATCTAAAAGCTCTAGAACAAAAAGAAGTAAATATATCTAAGAGGAGTAGACTGCAGGGTATTATCAAACTCAGGGCTGAAATCAACCAATTAGAAACAAAAAGAATTACACAAAGAATCAACAAAACCAGGAGCTCGTACTTTGAGAAAAATCATCAAGATAGATGAACCACTAGCCAGAATAACCAAAGTGCACAGAGACAGTGTCCCAATTACAAAATCAGAAGTGAAAGGGGAGATGTAACAATAGAAACTGAGGAAATTCAAAAAATTTTTCAGGTTCTACTACAAAAGCCTATACTCAACAAAACTGGAAAGTCCTAATGAAGTGGACAATTTTCTAGAAAGATACCACATACCAAAGATAAACAAGGATCAGATAAACCATCTAAACACTCCCATAAACACTAAAGAAACAGAAGCAGTCATTAAAGGTTTCTCAACCAAAAAAAGGCAGGACTAGATGGATTTAGTGCAGAAGTCTATCAGACCTTCAAAGAAGACCTAATACCAATACTCTTCAATCTATTTCACAAAATAGAAACAGAAGGAACAGTATACAATTCATTCAATGAAGTCACAAGTATGCTCATACCTAAACCACACAAAGATCCAACCAAAAAGAGAACTTTAGACCAATTTCCCTTATGAATATTGATGTAAAAATATTCAATAAAATGCTCTCAAACCGAATCCCAGAACAAATCAAAATGATCATCCATCATGATTAAGTAGGCTTCAGCCTAGGGATGCATGAATGGTTAAATATACGAAAATCCATCAAAATAATCCACTATGTAAACAAACTCAAAGAAAAGAAAACCACATAATCATCTCATTAAAAATCTTCTGGAAAACACATTAGACAAAATTCAACATCCCTTCATGTTAAAAGTCTTGGAAAGATCAGGAATTCAACTCCCAAACCTAAACATAGTAAAAGCAATATACAACAAACCAGTAGGCAACATCAATCTAAATATAGAAAAACTTGAAGCAATCACACTAAAATCAGGATTAGACAAGGTTGCCCATGTTCTCCTTAACTGTTAAATATAGTACTCTAAGTCTTAGCCAGAGCAATCATAACAAAAGAAGGTGGAAGGGATACAATTTGGGAAAGCGAGAAGTCAAACTATCGCTATTTGCAAATGATATGATAGTATACCTAAGTGACACCAATGGAGGAGTTGGAGAAGGAGCTGAGGGGATTTGCAGCCCTATGGACGCAGCAACAGTGTCAACTGGCCAGATTCTTCAGAGTTTCCGGAGACTGGACCACCAAGCAAAGAGTACACATGGACAGTCCCCGGGCTCACGCTGCAT
>JADRCD010080171.1:0-10597 GCA_019843815.1 Montemys delectorum | reverse complement strand
GCAAGCCCTGACTGTCTGCAGGAGGCCTGAGCTTTGCTTCTCCATGCAGAGCTTTGGGCCTGTAACTCAGATGGGTGCCTTGCTTTATATGTGGAAAGTTTAGGTGAAAGTTGTTCCTGGCCACAGGGGAGTCACGGCTTCTTAGTCACCTGAAAGCAACTCAGCCTGACTTCCACTGGGGCCGTGGGATTTCAACGGGCTGCTGAGGCTTTGGGTGAGACCACAGGGTGGGACCCAGGCAGGATTTCCACAGATTCATGGGCTCACGAGGGTCCCTAAAGCTCCTGATGGGAACTTGAGTTGGCCATCTCTGTTCATTTCTTCATGGACATACACAGATGAGGGAGGGCTGAAGGGGAAGAGAAAGGAAGAAATGGGCTGGACCTGATGAGAGATAGGAAATGGGAGATCTCAGCATTGAAGAAGAGGAGAACAGAGTGGCTGAGCATGGGAAAAACATCCCCACGATGATGTGATGGATGAGACTTGTGGTTTCTTATCCAAAACTTCACTGACTCAGGCTTACAACTCAAAACTGGGATCCATGTGAACTGAGTTCATTTTAGCAACTACGAGCAATGTTCTCCCTCTTTTCTTTGTTGCAGCACTAAACTTCAAATATTCAAATAAAATATTGAGATCAATATTTACTTTTTTGTCTCAGTCTGTTAATTTGCTCTTTAGGAACATGACACTAAATCAAAATGACAAAAGAAAACCCAAGTCCAGTAATTGGACACGCCAGATCAATAACCATGTAGATGTCTTACAAATTAGGAATCTTGAATTATTTGTTAGTAAAACGGATTTAAATAGTTCTTTTTGTGTTGTTGGAAACTTAGTTACCCCATTTTCTTCTTCTTGCAGATACATTATTTGACATTTCATGTACTGTCTAACCTAATGCAAATTATGGCTTCTTTTGGCTTCTTAAAAAATGCTTAGGCTGGGGAGATGGCTCAGTGGTTAAGGGCACTGACTGCTCTTCCTGAAGTCCTGAGTTCAAATCTACAAACACATGGTGGCTCACAACTGTCTGTATAGGATCTGATGCCCTCTTCTGGTGTGTCTGAAAACAGTTACAGTGTACTCATAGACATTTTTAAAAATGCTAACTAGGATCACATATTCTAAAAGAATACTAACTTAGATCACAGACTCTAAAAGAATGCCAACCCAGAACACTAGTGCCATCACTCTGTGTTACCATTGCCTTAATCATACCTATGTATTGTGAAAGAGCCACCTCAGAGCCAAATAACTACTATGTGGGAACATTCCGTTGTGCCCACTTGGGACAGATCATGCCCGAGGAGTGGGGAGGTCAGGAGTCCCACTGCACATGGCCCAGGAGAGGGGTTAGAGTTTGTAGGCCACAGAAGGGAAGGCAGCTCTCCACACTGCTATGTGAGCCTTGGTTCCTGCTGGGTAATAACTTTCTGGTGAAGCTTTTATGGGGGCAATGCACACACCCCTGTTTGTAACCTCTCGCCTGTGGCCTGTAAGGAAGCCCAATAAGCTCACTGCTCTCCCAGAACAAATTTTGATGGAATTATGCCTCAGTGTGTCATAGATGTTGTTTCTGTCTCCCTTTGGGAAGGGATTTTAACAACAATACATTTTTTAAAATTCCAGTTATTTAGTATTCGGTAAGAGTGTGGACACTCACATGCGTTGGTGCCTGTAGAGGTCAGGAGACAACTTGCTGGAGCTGGTTCTCTTCTAGCATGTGTTTCTGGGGATCAAAATTGGGCCATCAGGTTTGGCAGCACATGACTTTACCCACTGAGACATCTTGCCAGCCCTAACTCATCATATGTCTTAGTCAGTGTTCTTTTGCTGTGGAGACGCACCATGATCAAGGCAATTCTTATAAAGGAAAGCATTTAATTGGGTCTGGCTTACAGTTTCAGAGCTTTAGTCTAGTATCCACATGGTAGGGGGCATGGTGGCACACAGGGAGAAATAGAGCTGGAGAGAGATCTGAGAGTTCTACTTCTGGATCCGAAGACATCAGGAGGAGAGAGCCATTGGGCGTAGCTTGAGCATTTGAAACGCCAAAGCCTACCCCTCCTCTAGTTTTCTGCTTTGTGTCTGCAGTTCTGTCTTTTGTCTGATGTTAAAACTCTCATTGTTTCTTCACCCATTTCTCCTTAGCTCCCACTCTTTCTGGTATTCTAGACACACGCCTTAGCCACTGCTGTCTGTCTAGCAGCTTGCTAGTCCCTACCTGCTCTGCTCTGCTCTTCTCAGGCTTTTCCTGAGAAACTCTGTTCTTCACCTTGGAGAATTTTCATTAATCTGCCCTCAACTCTCTTATTCTGTCTTCCACTGTAGCTATTTAATTTGGGGAATACTAAGTAAGTTTTATTTTAGGTCCTGATTTTTTTTTTTAAGTTTCAACTTACATTTCTTGTTTATACTTTGTTTTATCTTTATTGAGGCCCCCTGCTAGGCTGCCGATATTCTACACTATTGAAAGAATGGTTTTGTGTTATTTCATTGAGGGAGTTGGAACAGCCAACTCAAAATCCTCATCTGTTAGGCCCAGTGCCCGGTTCATCTTGGTTGAACCTGCTTTTCTGTTGACTATGCTTCCTGGCTGTTGGTTGTGTTGGTCTTTTTTCCCTTTGTGTACCATGTGATTTTATATAGTTCTTTTCTTCCCTATTTTCATAAGTTCTGAGGATCAAACTCAAGTTGTCATAGCAACTTGAGTAAAGCATAGAGTAAAGCAAGTGCCTTTACTCACTCAGCCATCCCTCTAGCCCAGTCGTGGTTAGGGTCTGAATAGGTAAGGACAGACTGGCACGTCCTATCACCCACCCTGCATGAGAGAGCAGGCTTCTCTCTGTCAGCACCTGCTCCTGTTGCCCCAGTGCTGTGGTAGATGGTTTTGTCTTGTGCTGTTCTACAAAAGCACAGTCATCTAGAAAGGCCTCAGCTAATCTCAGGAGTGGAAATGTAGGACTTTCATTTTGCAGTGTGGCCTTCCTTCACTTACTACAGGTTGTGTGACTCAACCCTTCATATATTGAAAATGCACTTAAGAGACCTAACTGAAGAGCTCAGGGTGGTGGTGCACACCTTTCATCACAGCATTGGGAGGCAAAGGCAGGTGGAGTTCAAGGCCAGCCTGGTCTACACAGGAAAACCCTCTCTTGAAAAACAAAACTGGTTAAATAATTAATTAATTTATCAGTTAGTTAATTAATTACCTAACTGAAGAAATATCACAGCTTATTCAGATATTAACAGATTATGGCAGACACTATGAATTAGTGAAACATAGTATAATAAAAACATCAAAGACTGTGGTCTCAGAAAAAAAAACAATAAAATCACATAATTGTTTTAATAAAAAAGATTTATATAATTTAGTATAAGAATAGATGTGTGTTTGGATTTTTTCTTATGACAAAATATCTGACATAAGTGAATTAAGAGCAGGAAGGAACTATTTTGGCTCATGGTTTCAGAGGGTTCAATCCATGCTGACAACAGAAATGTGTGGTAGGGGCCACTGGCCTCCCAACACACAGGATGTAGGTGGAGGAAGGAGACAGCAATTACAGACTCAGGGAGACATTCTCAGCTGACTCCAGGTTATATCAAGATAGTTAAAGCTAACAAGGGCATATGTTATTTCTCATTGGGAAAGCGTCACTCAGAGTCTCTGGGCGATGGAGTTGAGGACTCTTGTGATAGGAAAGGTTAACTGGGAATGTCTAAAGCTGTGCCTTAGTCAAGAGAATGAATCAGGAGCAGTGTAGGAACCATTTCAGGGAGAATGGCAGAGGTGAGTTAAATCTGGGCATTATTTATACCTTAAGGAAGTGGAACAGTGAGGCTTAGGATACACATCTGCCTTCCTTGTCGCTTCGTCTACCCAAGCTTGAACAGTGAGCTCAATATAAGACCCAAGAAGCGCTCCCACCTCAGACTGTAGGCTGGACAGTGGCTCCCCAGGGCTTTCCTCCTTTAGGTTCTGGACATGTTGGTAGCCACCATCCGCTTGATCAAGATTTCTTAAATCTTGAGAAAGTCTATCTTTTAGACGATCCCAATGGCTTTACAGGCGGTAGTGGCCTGACTCGGCTTTGGTACAGGCCTCAGACAGTGTTAACACCCCTCACGATGACCAGTGACCTCAAGATCCTCAGTCTGTCCCAAGGTTACATCCCAAAGTGTCCTGTGAGACTCCACAGGGGCATCAGGGCATCTAGGGAATGGCAGTTTTAGTAGCCTATGTTAACGTTCTCACACATGTATATAACATACCTTGGTCATATGCGTCCCTTCTTTTACCCTCTCTTGTCTCCTTTCTCTTCCAGTCCCCTCCCGAGTCCCTAATAATCCTCCTAGAGATCATGTTTTAAGAGCCCAGAAGTGAGGAAATCTAGAAAGGATGAGTGGTACATAAGCTTACTTTTGTGTCTGTCTATGACCACCTCTTTACTCTCTTCTGACTCTGTGCACATCAAAGCTCACTCTGAGTTCCCAACCCTATTCTAAGGAGCAGGAGGGCCGTAGCCTGGCAGAGGTGTTTGGTCCTGGCAGCCTCCTTGCTTCCTGGCTCTTGTTCTCCTCATCTTCTGAAGTATCCTACCTCCTCCTGAGGCTGTGTAGTGATGGGTCTGTGTCTGTGAGGTTATCTCTGACGTGGCCCTTGTGTCGCAGAGTGTTGGATGCCCTTCAGTCTAGCCCTTCATCCTCTTCCCTCTGAGTCATGAACAAAAGAATAATTCATGTTGCATTTCGATGCTGATTGTGGGGTGTAGGGGCTGGTAAGAGAGGAGAGGAGAGGAGAGGAGGTATTTCCAGTAATGGGAGTATATGGCTGATTGGTAACTGTTTATAGACGTGTGTCTTTCTACGGTATACCCCTTGAAATCATTTTCTTTGTAAATGTTAAAAGCCACAAGGAAAAAACCAACAACCCTGATCACTCCTTTTTGTACTTCAATCAGCAGCGCATCTGTGGCTGAATGGACCGTAATTCCTTCACTGTGGCTGTCAAGGGCAGCATTTAGACCACGTTCTTTAAAAATGTCTTGGTAGGGGGTCTCCAGAACAATTAGCAGTTAAAATAATCTATTTTCTATATTTTGCAATATAAACAGGACTGTGTGGTTGATTTCTGTCACGGAGCTGCTCTGTGCAGAGCATCCTGCTCGCCTTCCCTGGGCTCTCAGACACATCAGCAGCGGCGGCGGCGCCTTAAGCATGGCAAGGCAGCTCTCAGCCACTCATTAGTGCATCATTAGCTTTGGAATACAACTTGATGCTTTCTGCCAAGAATGTGCTTCTGAACATAGCCAGTGCACTCTTCAGAGCCCCATTGCTCAGGACTGGTGTCTCAGTAAGAAGCCACCACGGCAGCTGATGAGCTCGAACAGGTACCTGAAACTAGCAATTTAAAAAGGTGGAAAGATTTGCTTGGGCCCATAGTTTCAAAAGATCACAGTAGGCAGTTTCATGGTAGGCTGTTTCATGGTTTCTGAGCCTGTTGAGGCAGATTATGGAACAGGGGCGCAGTGGACAGAGATGTTCCCCTCATAGCTGGTAGAAAACAGACTAACATGAAATGAAGTTAGCTGGAATAGGTTCTTCAAAAGCGCTGCCCTAGTGTCCTCCTTCCTCCAAGCAGGCCTTCCCTCCCTACCTCCCTACAGCATTTGGTTTCAGCTCCTCAACGGAGTAGCCCGCCGATCATGCTAGTACCTGGGTTTATTTGTCTTAATACAGGCACATCTCATACAGCAATCTTAGCACTGGGCTCTCTCAGGCCCCCAGGGACTGCATAGGATGTGCTTTGCCTAATGATGCTATTACGTCTGGGCTATAGGGCTAAACTCACTGTGTTCATATCCCTGCCCTTGTGTCTGTTGGATGCCCTGCAGAGAACGGAAGGAGGCAGTGGCTATCTAGGATACCAACTGGAAGGATCTTGTTAGGGGAAGATGCCTTTCCGCCTCATCCAAGTCCTGACCCTGCTACAAGGTTCTAGCCCTGTTACCCAGTCTTTGACCTCCAAAGAGACAGATGTTGAATCAAGGGAAGCAGGAGAGTAGCCTGGAGTGCACCATCTCATTTTCTGAAGCTCTCAGAGCATCTTGGGTCTGACTGAGGCCTCGAGAAGGCCATTCTTTCGGTCAGGTCCATTCTTCTGTTAAATCAGACCCACTTCTGAACTGATTTTGCAAATGTAACCTCTTGCTTTCCCCAGACAGAAACTGCCTAGCCCAGTTTCTAACCATAACACAGTGTGAGCAGAGGCTCAGGCGAGAATTCTGCAGTGCTGGGGGTGTGGCCATGACTGTTTGGCTGAGCTCTCTGGGATTCAGTTATCCTTATCTTTGAGGTTCAGGATTTGGGCATGTTGACTCTTCCCAGAAGCCATCCATGCAGTTGCAAGTAGGTGAGCCACACCACCGAGCTTTGCCTTATTATGAAAAGAAAAGAAGCCTAGCTCTGTGGATCACTGTGGCGTGAATCCTGAGATCTGCTAAGAGGAAGAGCTTGGGGAGATGGATAAGCGTGTGCAGAAGAAATGGCTCTCATCAATAAACGTCATACATTTGTCTCTAACCATGGGGGCGCTTTCAGTCCGAAAGCCATTAAAAGCAAATTGTCCTAAGTTTTAGTGGAGAAAGCACACTGAAGGGACTACAGTCATACTGTTTTCCAGTGGACACATGGATGAGGAAAATCCCACAAGGCCTTCCACTACATAAAGAGTTACAAGCAACCAATGACTGCTCAGAGAGGCTTAAAGGTCACTTTTATTCCCCTAATTCAGTTGTCATCTCTGAAGCTTACTGCCTCTGTCTGCTTACCTAGCCTAGTCCTGGAAGCTTCTAGCCTTCGTACAATCTTATCTAGGCCCAGAGTGTTTTCAGCCTATGAGACTTACTGTCTAATAACCCTTTCCTAGTTCTTTCTGATCTCTGGCTGATTCAATTTAGCTCTTCTGGCTCACATTCCTCTCTAAGCTGACTGATTCCATTTGACTTCTCTCTTTGCTTCTCCTGAATTGTTCTGCTTGGCCTCATACTATCTTTGGCAATCTCTTCTAATCTTCAGGCTCCTTTTCATTCTCTGGCTCATTCTGTCTTCACATGTGTCTAGTTTGTTCTCTCTGCAACCTAACTGTATTCAAACTGACTCATTCTTTTCTGTACTTCCCATTAAGTAAATAGATTCCCTTTCCTCTCCTCAGGAGACTTGGGCATATCCTATTCTGTCAAATCTCTCTCTCTCTCTCTCTGTTTCATCACTTTGTCCACCACTCAATTAGACATCACTTTCAAACATGGTGCTTCCTTCTACAAACTAACTTTACCTTCATTGTTTGGAATTAAAGGTGGATTTTAAGAGTAGGTCTGTATTCCAGCCAGAGGAATTAAAAGTGTATGCTGAGCCACACTTCAACTAGAAACAGGTTTTTTCAGTAAAAACACAGTCGTAGGGTTCACAGTGTGATCAAATATCCTGCAACAAGAGGGAGAATCTATCTTCTTCAGGAATGAGCCCCCTAGTAGGTATTTAATTCAGTGGCCAGCTCTAAACACATGTACATATAAGAAACACTAAATAGGCTTTATAGGGTGTGTGTGTGTGTGTGTGTGTGTGTGTGTGTAAAACAATATAGAAAAAAAGGCCATGAACTTGAGATGAAGTGGCAAGGGATGAGAATATTTGAGAGGGAGGAGTAGAAATTATGTAAATGCAGTACACACATATGAAATTCTCAAAAATATTTTTAATTAAAAAAAAAAAAAACATGGGAAGCAGAGGCTGGCAGATTTCTGAGTTCGAGGCCAGCCTGGTCTACAGAGTGAGTTCCAGGACAGTCAGGGCTACACAGAGAAACCCTGTCTCGGAAAAAATCAAAAAAACCAAAAAAGCAAAACAAACAAAACAACAACAAAAAACATGGAGGAATGGAGAGATGTTTAAGCAGTTACAAAAAATACTAGCCGCTCTTCCACAGGTCCCGAGTCCAATTCCTAGCACCCAAATGGACTAACACCTGCGAAAGAAGAACTACCAATGGAGAAATCAAGGTATCTTCAAACCCATATTTTTGGCATATGAGTGGTTATGTTGGTGTCATTTTGATCTTGTATCATCAGTATGAAAAAGTAAACACAATGGGAGATAGATAAGAGAATATAACATTGCAGGCCAGCGAGATGTCTTAGCAGGTAAAAGACTCACTGTGCAAGCCCCATGAACTTTGACCCCTGGAATACAGTGTAGGAGAGAATCAACTCCAGAAAGTTGTCTTCAGGCATGGTGTTAATTCATTTGCTTTCATACACACAATAATAAAGAAAACATTCACAAACAAGTAATAAAAAGAATAATAAAGAAAAAAAAAAAAAACAGTGAGTAACACCCAGAGAGTTTTCCATATAATGAGCTGGAGATAATCTTTGGTGATGTGAATTCTATGTGCACTTTATATTTTAATAAATCTTAACACTGACTGTTCAAAAAGTGAGCGGTTGGTGTTAGTGAGCAGCTGTGGTCTCTAAATGTGTCCCGCTGAAAAGATCCAGGGCTCCTTGAAGTGTCTGGTAGCTTTGTATGGGGGACAGGAGAGGTACCGGATGGGCCTGGGGCATCTTGTGATCTCCAGAATGAAAGGATGCTGTCAAAGACCTGCCTAGGATCAGCCCTAAAGCACTCAGAATCCCCAAGGAATGGCTGGAGTGGCCAAAATAATATGGACAATTTCCACAACAGTGTGAAACAGGGCAAATGTAAGCCCATGATTTTTGAATGATGAAATAAAATATGTGTTGGCTTTCTTTTGAGGATATTAGAGAGCCAAATAATTATTTTGACAAATAACAAATGAACAAATAACCCTGACACATTGCCCCGCATTTTTCTAATAAGGTTGTTCTCTGAGATGGTCCAATCATAGAGTCCAGAGAGGTTTCCTTCTGCAGAAGCAATCTAGACAGGGAGTGGTATTATGTGCCCTTTGGTGTTAGAAGAGGGTGCTTGCAACCCTAATGAGATCATAGGTGTAGATACTGAACATGACAACAGGGAGAAGATATTTGAAGTTCTTTTACTAAGAAAATCTAACATGAGTCTCATCAAATTCTCAGTAGTTTGTAAAAGGAAATACAAGCTGGGCTATGCTCCTTGGGAAAAGGCTTGCTTTGTGTAATACACTCCGTGTACAAGGCTCAGGGTTCCATTCCTAACACAAAGAAAGAAGAGGGATAAAGGAGAAGAGGCAGGAGAGGGTTAGGGGCTGCAGGGGGGCACAGAGATAATAAAGGATGCATAGAAATAAGGCAAATAATATAACATGGATGTAATTAGAAAAATAACCCAAGACAAACTGCTTTGATTTCTTCAATAAATAATTGTGTGGGTATAAAGAAAGTACAGATTTAAAAAAAAAGATATAAGAGATGTAGTATAAATCTTACTTATATTTGGATTTGGAAAAACTATAATTTCTGGAAGAACTGAACGCATACATATTATGTCCATATTATGGTATTAAGAAATTATGCTCAATGTTTTGTGTAAGGTAGTGGTTTTGTGCAGCTTTGGTGAGAATTCCTGTTGCTTAGAGAGGTGCATTACTGATGTGTCTGTGGCTGGGATGACAGAGCTAGAGTTCGCTTTAAGCCATCTGCATAATGAGACCACCACACATACATCTAGACAAGCGAAGCTGTTCCTTTAGTGGCCACTCTAAAGCCAAATGATGGGTGCGAGACGGCAAGTGCACAGATGAGAGTCACCTAGCTCATAGCCTGTGGTGTAGACAGCCAGAGTGCATAAAGAGACAGGAAACAGAGACCATCACTGAAGACTCGAGTGATGTGGTGGTTAGAATTGACAGAGGGTAAGAGAGAGAGGAAGCAGCCTGGCTGGATCTGATTATCTCCATGTGTTGGAACATGTCTCACTGGCCTCAGATGTTACTTTCCCTTTTCTTCCTCATACTGATGATCCCAGTTCCTAACAACATCAAATAATCACTCCTATGTAAAAAAAAAAAAAAATGCTATTTTTTCCCAAGGGCAAAGTGTCACCAGGGCTAGAGGCATGAAGCACAGATGCACATGTACAAGGGTCAGGACATCACTGACCCTCCTACAGCCAACAGTACCAGCTTGGATGGACTTGATCTCTGCTCTCAGAAGCTAAGCAAAGTCCAGCCTGGTTAATACTCAGATGGGAGAAGTTCCTCCCCAGTTATGAGAAAGTGGCTTCTCCAGGACTAAGTGGAGGCAGCTGGTAGAGGATGTACACATGGTACCCAGCTGAGATACCGAAAGGCCTTGTATTAGAATAATGACAACTGTCAAAAAACTAAAATCAAGCCTCCAGCAATCTTCCTTCCAAACACAGAAATAACTGAGGTTTTAATAAAAGTGGGGATGAAAGGAGGTCAGTACAATAGATCAATGTTTCCTAATGTTTAACTTTGCTAAAGAGTGAGAGAGCAAGAAAGCAAGAGAGGGAGAGAGGAGAAAAGGGAGAGAGGGAGGGAGGGAGAAAGAGAGAGAGAAGGAGAGAGAGAGAGAGAGAGAGAGAGAGAGAGAGAGAGAGAGAG
>JADRCD010080149.1:0-10329 GCA_019843815.1 Montemys delectorum | reverse complement strand
CTACACAGAGAAACCCTGTCTCGAAAAACAAACAAACAAACAAGCACTGTTTTACCTGCTTTTAAAAACCCTACAATTACATCATATAAATTGCTGTGGTTTATATTCAAACGCTTCCCAAAGACTTAGATGCTGAAGGCCTGGGTCCCTTGGGAGGTGGTGAACTTTTATGAGGTAGAACCTAGTAGACACAGTCAGAACATTGAGGATGTTTTTGAAGAGCATACTGGGATCCTAGGCCCTCCTCTGCCCCTCTCTTCCACTTCCCAGCAACTGTGAGATAACCAGATTCCTCCACATAACAGTTCCTGATAATGTACTGTGTGTACAAGTCCAAAGCAACTGAGCGCAGGGGCCATACACTGCAACCTCTGACGTGAAGAGCCAAATAAACCTTTCTGCTTCTTAAATTGACTTATCTTGGATATTTATTACCCTAACAGAAAACTACCGTGTATGAATAGAACCTCACATAATAAATAAAATTTAAACTCAGATAACTGAGGTAGAAAATCCACCCCAATGTGGCAAACCGATGTTTTCAATGGACAAATACTTCAGATGAAATAGGAGCTGTTTTCTGTCAGTAGTCACGTACACTTTTAGCCTTGCCACAACACAAGGAGGCAAGCAGACACACAGACAACGTCGTGCTAAGTGTAATAGTTTAGACTCATTAATCATGTGCTTTGAAATCTGGCTTATTGATACCCTTTTGAATGCATGTATTATTTTATAAAGCTACGCCCATAACTTACAGTACTCATGATCCTGATTCAACACAAAGGGAATTCCCTGGGGAAGCATAAAGATTATTTGGAGAATGAAGTAGAAGCAGGAAGGAAGGTGAAAAGGGCTGCCTGAGGCCCCACAGGCCCAAAGTGAGCGCTTTGGGGGTACAGCGCTTTATCTCCAAATACGGGTGCCCAGGGTGATGAAAACTAGAGGCAGATAGACTTCTCTAGAAGCCTTTCCTGACTTATTCTTTCAGTTCTCTCAGGCTGAGACATCCGGCCCAGCAGCACTGCTATGACCTGATAACTGGCTGGAAGTGCAAATCCTTGGGCTGCCTGTCTACAAGCTGGTGTTTCAACAAGCTGTCTAGACGACTGCCAGTGATTGAGAACCTTCACTCGTGCTTTTCACAGACCCTTCTCTACGAGAGTTACTTCTTCACAGTGGATCCAGATGGGCAGTTACGCCTGAGGACACAGAAGGATGTCACCCAAAGTGGCAAAATTGTGGCTTGTTTTTTTTTTTTTTTTTTTTGTGGGGGGGGGGGGGGTAATTGGTTCAGCGTTGTTTATCTATTGACGATTTAAAGAGTCTCCAGATAGACCCTTTACAGAGTCACCGTCCTTCCATCGCCTTTCCATCATTACGAGACCTGGCACTCCATGCCACTACTTATGGCTACTGACAACTCTCACCAGCAAATATACTGAGCTTATTTAAGAAGTTCTGTCTGCTTCACCTGTAACAGAGCTATGTGACACCTACTTAGCTACTACATTTACTAGAAAACAAACGTGCTATTGACATGACCGCAGCACTGTTTTCTTCTGCTGGTGATGACTTTGATGTTGTAATAGCAGTGTCCCCACAGCCATCACTACAGCCACTTCAGGGACTTACACCTTTGTTGTAACCAAAGTGTTTAAATCTCACTTAACGCACGTCACCACACTTCATTATAAAGAGGCAAATACTACTCAAAGCAAGGGACTCAGTGATGGTTAACAACCGGGATTTAAGTGAGCAAAGCCATGAGCTTACTGTCCACCCACTAGTCTGATAAGAAGTGTATTAAGACAGTCACTGTTAGCCAGGCTTCAGTGGTGTACACCTTCAGTCCCAGCACTCAGAAGGCAGAGGCAGGCAGACTTCTGATTTCAAGGCCAGCCTGGTCTATAGAGCAAGCTCCAGGACAGTCAAGGCTATACAGAGAAACCCTGTCTTGAAAAGACAACAACAAAAAATAATAAATAAATAAATAAATAAATAAGATCACCATCTTCCTCTTTTTGCTTTTAATGCTTAAAGCGAAATTTGTAAAACGAATACTTGAACTCTGAAATAACTGGGAAAAAAATAAGTTTAGTTACAAGAATAAATTCATATTTATAGTTTCCTTGTATCTATTATTATTTAAAAGAATTTTATTCCACTGCCAATTTTCAGGATTGTCTAAGAATAATCGTCCTATTACAAATATCAAGAGGAATTTGGCAGCTCTTGAAGTGGCCAAGCATACAAAAGGGTATGAGAAGATTACTGTCGATATGAACTTTTAAATAAGGCCAAGAGGCCTGAGTATTTTTGTAATATTGAGAAAAAAATTAAATTTCCAAGAACACAAAAGGATGAGTCAGGCACAACTAGGACATGCAGTAGGTAAGTGTGGGTCTGCTGACTCTCTAACTCAGGTCAGTGAGTGTGCACCTGCTGACTCTCTAACTCAGGTCAGTGAGTGTGGGTCTGCTGACTCTCTAACTCAGGTCAGTGAGTGTGGGTCTGCTGACTTTCTGTCTCTGAATATTGATAAAACAGTTAACTAAACTTTAAAAATCTATTTTTATTTTATCTGTTTTTATGTTTTGCTTGCATGTATGTCTTTGCACATACCATGTGCATACAGCCAGTCCCTTAGAAGCCAGAAGAGGAGGATGAACACCCTGGAACCGGAGTTACAGATAGCTGTGAGCTCATATGGGTGCCAGGAACCAAATCTGGGTCCTCTGCAAGAGCAGAAAGTGCTCTTAACCTCTGAGCCAACTCTCCAGCTCCCTAACTGAACTTTTTACAGTTTGGTTAAGCCAGGTTCTTTCCATAGTTTAAAACAAACTAGCAAATATTAAAGAAGCATGAGTCTCTATGATCTACGACTACAATCAACATAGTATCTACTAAGAGTCACAATAGTTCTAATCCACAGGATAATAATTACACAAAAAGCCTTGCTCATGGTTTGGGTCAATGATCCTGAAAAGCATAGATTAATAGAACATGAATGGTTTCAATTTGCCCCAAAGTTTGAAAGAAGCATTGTTGTTGTTACTTCCCTCCTTCCTCTGTAAAGTTCTGTTTTAGATTATTAGTGAGGCCACTTAATCATTAAGACTTCAGCTATTGAATCTTCACACCAAGTGGCTGAACATAAAATGGCGCAGACCCAAGTGTGCCCTAGGCATGCCTGATTAAGGTACAAGCGGACCACTTTTAAATTGAAGCCATCTCCACAGGTAAGAGTAACACTGTTTCTCATCACCCCAAACCAGCTGCTGTTGCTCTGAGACCCACACATGAAAAGCTGAGTGACTTTCAGCTGGGGAAGATCAAGGAGACCTTGGGGTCTAATGTGGGAAAGTGGAAAGAGCACAGAAACTGAAGGCAGGGATCTGGATTCAAGATGTGACTCAAACGCCTGCCTTAGTTAAGTTCTTTAAGCCTAAACTCCTCACAGTAAGTTTATGAAAAATAGCAAATTTGTCACAGAGCTCTTCTGAGAGTCACATGAGATGGCAAATGTGGACTTATTCTATAAAGCCTGAGGATGCCACAGGGCACTTAATGACACAGCTGTTTTCCTGCTTGCCCAGTTCATGTACTCACATGCTGCAACTGCAGTGACCTTTTAAAAATCTAGGTCACACTGTTATGGCTCTCCACAACTCAAATCCTTTAGATGGCTCCCCTTTTCTAGCATGATAAAAAGCCCAGCTATTTACCTGACCCTTCCCTTCCATTTTGCCGCCATGCCCTTTTCTCAGTTCTCCTGTCCTGTTCACTTAGCGCACCCGCACTCCTTACTGACCCTTGAGAATGAACCGCACACTTCCCACACTAGGGCCTTTGCAGTGCTCTTCCCCAGCTAGCCAGACAGCTAAGCTCAGCTCCTTCAAACCTTCACTCACACATCTGATAAACAGCAGTCACTACTTAAAGCGACATGGCAGCCAACAACCCCTAGACACTTGTCAAACCATTTACCCTACCATACTTCATTCTGTTCAAAGAACTTACAACTTGACCGTTTTACTTGTTAGATGTATTATCTCTTAATATAACACAAACTGAAAGGTATAAAAATCTCTGTGTTGTTGTGGGTCAGTGGCCGGCATATAGGGGACACTTCTGGATTTTGTTTTTATTTTAAATAAAAAATAAGTGAGCTTTATGGATATTTCACGTCTTCACTTTGCTGTTACACTTACATCAAACCAATCGACTCATAAGACAGACACTTTCCTGTTTCCCAGCCAAGCCTCAGCGTCAGGAGAAGGGCAGAGCGGCTGAACAGAGTGCACACTGCTGTGCCGTGAGGGCTTGCCTGCCTGTAAGCCTTTGCTTTGTGAGTAAGTTCCAGCTCAGCCAACTACTCTGTTTTCAGTTTCCTCACCAGTAAAACGGTCACACTAACATCTGCCTAAGGCAGGAGGAGGAAACAAGGAAGTAACACATGGGGAAATCAGATTACTATTTGGTGCTTTGGATTCGATAACTGATAGCACAACACAAAAATCAAAACTAGCTACTTTCACCAACAAAGTGTTAATTATATTAACACATAGCCCACCTTGACTATACTGAGATCTTTGTCTTCATCTTCATATATTTTCTTTTCTTCCAATTGACTTATTTCTATTTCTTATTTATTTTTTATTTTTTATTTCTTATTTCTTATTTTTTTTAATTTTATTTTAAAAGGTGAAAGGAGGGGAGGGACACAAGAAAAGAAGAGAAGAAGGACTGCTTTAATGAGAGTTCTGGTAAAGTGCTGACACAGAAAGCCACATAAACTGTGCTGACTACGTATACGTTCCCTAACTGTAGCTCATTCAGGGTCACATTGTGATAAAGAGATCATAAATGCTGCTTATACTCAGAAAACTGGATATCAAAAAGTCTAAGTGTGTAGCACATGTTCATAATTCATGTAGACATTAGCAATTAAGAATAATCTACAGAATAACCCCTAAAATACTTACTGAAATGACAAAATAATTCAAATCTGGAGACAAAAATGGCATTGATGGTAAACTTCCTAGAAGTGATAGATAATATTGTAACTACATTTGTATGTTCACAGATCAAGTTTCATATGACTCCTAGTTCTGTACTCAGTACAAAGCTGAGCCATTTACTCCTTTACTATGTATGATCTGCAGTTGTGATAATATATGCATATGCTAAGTAACACAACATTAATTATAGCTCTTTTGGACAAACAATTCACTGCTCCGTATTTTACATTTACATAATAATCTGGAGAAAACAGCAGTGCTCTGAACTTACATGCAGACATGAGTTTTCTCAGGCCTAGCTTCTCCCCCTCTTGGAGAGGAAATGGCAAAAGTTACCAACTTTTAGCTTGAAAAGTGATGTCTTCCCAGGGATATGTCTTACTCCAGGTAAAGAAGAAAGTTAGGTGTGGGCACAGTGTGAGACTTCAATTAGCCTTTGTTTCACTAAAACTGAGGTCTAAAGAAGAAGGTGGCCAAGTGATTTGTGATAAAGCTGCTGGTGTGCTCCTCGGCAGCACACTCTACAGTTCATGTGAGAGCACAGAGCAGAGAAAACCAGCAGCAGGATTTCCCATGCCTTCAAAATCCAGTACTGCACAAGACAGACTTGGAGCCATCTAAATCAAAGACTGACATCTCTCTACACAGGCTGAAAGAAAACAGAACCAAGCCATTACCTTGCACAGACATTTTGAGAGTCATGAATACATTAAACTATCTAGAAGAGAGTCTGGTGCTGGCTCTACAACCCCGACTCAGTAACACCTGGTACTTAGACATATTTTTATATGTACTTGAGATGCTTATGTGTCATTTTGATAAATGTGGAACATACTTTTAGCCAAGAGCTTGAATTAGATTACATTTAAGAATCTGGCTCAACAAACCCATCTATACTTGGTGGTTTGAATTCTGACATCTAAGTTACACAGTGTCTTTTAACATTCAGCCAAATGGTGATATCATACAGCCAAATGTGCTCAACAATCAAACGGGGGCACAATTGGAACCAGATTTGGGGACAAGCTCATCTCAGGATGTGAAGCTAGAATTCTTCCTGCAAAACAATGAAAAGCTGACAACCTCAAAAATGCTGGAACTAAGACCTCTGCCTCTCTGTAACCAGTTCCTGACTTACACTTGATACACACGCTCTATGGTCGCCTCTCCCTTAAAGTGCTGTCTCATGCAAAAGCACAGAGTAGCCAGCTGGGCCTTTCATGGTATGCTTTAGTCTAACTCCTGCATGTCTGATGTCTCCAGCTCCAGAGTTCAGATCTAGCCAGGGCCTATCACCTAACCCAGAACCGGAGAGGAAAAAGGAACCCTCTTCCCCAACACTTGTTGACTCCTCTAAACAACGCAGCACCTACAATGTCCTTGAGATAGGAATTTACCACTTACAGAAAGGGTGACTTAGTGGCTTTTAAAATGAAAGAGGAAAGAACACATAGATCTATAAACTACAGCCCAGCCTCCAGGAAGAAGCTGCTCTCCTAGGGATATGACCGAGCTCTTGTGCTCAGAACAGGGGCTTACGAAGAAGTACATAGGACAAGCCCATAAATAGGGAGGCGTCTAAAGATTTACTATATGTAGTGAGGCTCTTCTCCTTCAGGTTTGTCTGCTATTAATAAGGCATCATGAGGCATCTTCAGGCCGCTGTTTGCTTTTTCCCTCTCTAGCTGTGAATTTTTCTATAGCCTCACAGTTTCTTTTTACATCGTAAGATTCAATTTGCTTTTTCTTCACTCCAGTTAACAAAATTTGCCTCCTAAAGACAAAAGTCCAATCCAGGAGCAAGGGAAATGGCTTAGTGGATAAAATGCTTCCTACGCAATTGTAAGGACATGAGTTCAAGTCCCCAGAAGTCACGTAAAGCCAGGTATGGTAGCACACATCTGCAGTGCCAGCACTCATAAAGCAAGATGAACAGAAGAGACAGGACAATCTTCAGAGCTCGCCTTGCCTGGGGCACACAGCAGTCAACAGCAAAGTAACCCTGCCTCAAACAAGGTGGAAGTTGAGGCCCACATCCAAGGTTGTCTTCTGACTGCAATACATGAACTGTATCACCTGTGTGCCCCCCCACCACACACAGTTATTCCATTTTCACAAGTTCATCTCCATCACAGAATGTATTTTTTATTGCCTAGTTTCTTCCCCTTTAATACCTTTTAAAATGAAATAGTCAAATTGTATTTTGTGGCTTCTTATTCCAAAACTTTAAAAGTTTAACTTTAACAAGTCTAGATATGGTATCTCTACCTATCTCCCCAAACCAAAATAAACGGAGCACTTTCAGTTTGATCCTATCGCTTCCAACCTATCAGTAATTATTTCCATCTTTATTTGCTTTAATCCAACAAACCAGGCATTGTTACAAGTTCATTTTGCCAGCTTTTAAAAAAATAAAATCTTCACTCAACTTTTATTTTTGGTTGTTAGCTAACCATTTCTATGTCTAAATCTTATTGAGGTCATTTTCTTTCTTCATCAAATCCACCTTCAGCGATTTTTAATGAGGGTCTGCTAAGAGGAAGCCCTCTCCAGCTGTGTGTCTTCAGATAGCCCTGCACTACTCTCATATTTAAAAGGTGTTTTTATCAGGAGAGATACTAGGTTGAATTCTTTCTCTTCAACTTTCAGGATAGTACTCTACTGATTTCTAGTGCCTTGATACTGCTGAGAAGTCAGCTACTAGTATGACAAAAATGATCTTGTGAGTAAGTGATCTTGCTTGTGTCTTGGGTGTTCTGGAAATCTGTTTGCTTCTGCTGTTCTATGGTCCCTGAACTTACCTAAGCCTATTAAGCCCAAGTATTGCTGCCTTCCATCAGTTCTGGGATGTTTCTGGTTTATTGTCCTCAAATGTTGCCTTCTAGCCGGGCCGTGGTGGCGCACGCCTTTAATCCCAGCACTTGGGAGGCAGAGGCAGGTGGATTTCGGAGTTCGAGGCCAACCTGGTGAGTTCCAGGACAGCCAGAGCTACACAGAGAAACCCTGTCTCGAAAAACCAAAAAAAAAAAAAAAAAAGTTGCCTTCCCATTTTTCCTTAGTCCTTTGGGCTCCACTGTGATGGAAGCTTATCTTTTTTATGCCATCCTTTTCTCTGTTGCCTTCTCTCCTTAAATATCACTCATGTGTTTTGTTTGTTTGTTTAAATTAAGATCTCAGTTATACACATGCTGGAAGGGACACCAGGGGATGGAAGGCGACTAGTGGAAGTGGAAGTGAGAGTACATGATCGAAGTATATGATACACTTCAAAATGGAAACCTCTCTGGAAGTAATTTCAGACTTACAACGAGTTTCATGGCTCACATATTTTTCCAGTGTTCCCTCAGTGCCATGCTTAAGCAATGGAAGTACAGGCAGCAGACATAACTCACTGGCTTGAAGCCACAGATGTTACTCTTGGGCCTGCCCTGCAGTCCTCATCCCCATACTGTCCTGCTAATTCCATTTTCTGCTCCAGCTTCACGTACTACATAGCTTGCTTGTATTGCTTTCTCCTTCATTCTTGGAATGATCTTGCCTTTCCTTGGCTTTCATGACCTTGATATTTTTAAAGATTCAGGTTATTTTTGTACAGTGCCCCTTATTTGGATTTACTTTTCTATATTATGATTAACTTCAGAGAAATGCATTCGAGGGCAACTATTTCACAGAAGTAGTCTCTCAGTGAATCTGGCCAGCAAACCCATGGGATCCACTAGATCTGCTAGTCTCTTCCCACTGCCTAAACTGGCTATTAAATAGTGCTGAGGACTCAAACTCAGGTCCAAAAGTAGTTACTGTGAAATCTACCCACTGAGCCATCTTTCCAGCCATTGAGTTGGTTTAAGTTAGTTGATGTTTTCCTCATTTTAGCATATGTTTAGTTTTCTCCAAAATGTTCTAATCAACTTTATCTTTCATTACTTTTGTGTATTTGGATTTCTTTTATCTAAAACATTTTATCTTCTGTAAGTGACAGTTCAAATAGCCATAATGCCAGTTTGATTCTGTAGACTGATCTTTGAGACAGGGTCTCATGTAGCCCATGGTGTTCTCAAACTTCCTATATAGCTAAGGATGATTTTGAACTTCTAATCCTCCTGCCTCTACCTCCCAAATGCTAGGATTATAGGAGTGTGGTTTATGAGGCAAGGCTGTGGGTATGCGAGGTAAAGCCCCTACCAACTGAGCTATATGCCTAGTCTAATCATTCTTCTTTTCATTCATAGCCTTGCTAAGATATCAGGGTTGCCTTGACCTCACTCTGTAGAGCTCAAGCAGGCTGGGAATTTGTAATCTTCCTGCCTCACCTTCCTGAGTATCTAGCCTAGTCTTATACCACCAGGCCTGGCTCAAATAGGTCAGCCATTTCCTGCAGCCTAGAGTCTCGATTTTTCTAGACCACCCAGAGTTGGCCACCTCCTTGAATCTCATGCCAAAAACAGCTAGATCTATTCTTCACCATCCACAAAGTATCAATTAGGTTAGAAAAATTAATTCAGTTAAATTTGTTTATTTTCTTTTTCTGTGTAATGACTATACAGTAACCCAAAACTCTTCAACAGGGTCTGTTTTATAACACATTGCCTTTCACAAATTCTTTTACTTTAGATGTAAAATATATTTATATTCTATCACCAAAGCTTTCAGGGAATATTTCTTAAGGTATGTGTGGCAAATTGTTTTTTTTTTCCACATGGGCCCATAACAGTAAGTCACAAAATGATTTCTACATTGTACATCTGAAACATTATAATTAACTCATCAAAAATAGTTTAAGTTCCTAAATTTAAAATCCTTTAGAAAACTCTGATTAAACTATTCAGTTGTTTGGCCAATTTTAATTCAGTGGTATTCAAGAAAATTTAGATAGAGCTCACAATCTGCAAAACATAATAGTAACTACTTAAGGTTTCTCAGGCTGGTGAGATGGCTCAGCGGGTTAAGAGCACTGTCTGCTCTTCCAAAGGTCCAGAGTCCAAATCCCAGCAACCACATGGTGGCTCACAACCACCTGGAATGGGATCTGACGCCCTCTTCTGGTGTGTCTGAAGACAGCTACAGTGTACTTACATATAATAAGTAAATCTTTTTTTAAAAAAGTTTAAAAAAAAAAGCTCTGCAAGCTCCTCCCTCCCTGTCTCCCTTCCCTCCCTCCCCTCTCAAGAAAAAAAAAGGTTTCTCATTATTGTCATTTTTTGTTTTGTTTTGTTTTGTGAGACAGGGTTTCTCTGTGTAGTCCTGGCTGTCCTGGAGCTCACTCTGTAGACCAGGCTGGCCTCGAACTCAAAAATCCGCCTGCCCC
>JADRCD010080148.1:0-13705 GCA_019843815.1 Montemys delectorum | reverse complement strand
GAGCGAGGGCGAGCGGTGCTGTGGGGCTGTGGGAGGAAGCGCTGTGCCCGGCCCGATGGCGATCGTTAAGCCACAACCGCGGGTCATCAGCGACGTTGCCGGGGCCTATCAAGGCCCCTCCATCTTGTTAGAGGACGCCAGTCTCCCACCACAGGAGCTGCAGCCACGCTCATGACATTCAGTCCCTGACTAATCCAGTTGGGTCCACGTCCTGCAGCTGCTGCTGTTGCAGCCACTTCTGCTGTCCGCACAGTTCCCCAGTATGAATACGCTGCAGGAGTCTGCAATCCCCAACAACATCTTAATACACAGTCACAAGTTAAATATCCTGGCTTGTGTGTGACTTCCATTCAATATTATTCAAGCTGCTAATCTCTCTCGATAGTTGTTTCAATATCTTACAGGTTTAGAAGATCTCATGAATGGGCTGAGATTGGCTATCGTGACTGTCAGTTCGATGTGATTGGATCTGTCCACGGCTCAAAGATTTACTAAATTTACCTCTTGGATTTCTTCAGTCTTTTCTTTCTTTAAGGAATGGGTGGGGATTGGCCTGTTTAGTGTTGCCTTGTGTGCTGGCTTAGAGCTCATTCTCTATATGGTTTGCAAGCGCAGAGCCTAACAAAAATCGTGACAAGGTGGTATCTGCCCAAGCATTTGCTGCACTAGAGCAAGGAGCCTCTCCCGATATTTGGCTCAGCATGCTAAAAACAAAATAAATACTTAAAAGCTAATGGTCAGCGAGACTTAGCTCTTGCACCCCGTGGGGTCTTATCCCATTGCACACGGGAGAGTGAGTCAAACTGCCATATGTTCTCGAGGCCTGCTGCCTTTGGCCCCTACGACGGGATTAGGCTGATGCCATAAACCAGGAGCACACCAATGAGTAGTGATCCAAAGGATCCCACCTATCTCTTGGTGCTGGTAATGGACAGCACATCAGCTAGCCTAAGACACGGGGCATTGGCCAGAGCCTATCATTTTAAACTAAAAGGGGGAGATGTAGAGAGCCACACCCAAGCCGGCAGCCTCCATTAAGTCTCAGCCCATCTGCGCATGTGCTAGGGCCAAAAACGCCAAGTCACAGCCTATCCCGAGGTGTCTCATGAGGTAATGAGCAAACAGCCAATCAGAGATGAGCATGCCGCTCCAGGGCATATATAAGCAGTGCTTGTGGGGGTGTAGGGGGTCGCCCTCTGGAAGATGGAATAAAGTATGGCTGCAGAAGAATCTTGCCTGTCGTCTGTGTGTCTGTCCTGCGCGCACGACATACCATGCAATTTTTATCACAATTGCTTTGTAGTACATCTTAAGGTCTGGGATGGTGTTTCCACCAGAGGTTCCTTTGTTGAGAATAGTTTTCCCTATCCTAGGTTTTTTGTTATTCCAGATGAATTTTCAAATTGCTCTTTCTAAGTCTCTGAAGAATTGAATTGGAATTTTGATGGGGATTGCATTGAATCTATAGATTGCTTTCGGCAAAATGGCCATTTTTACTATATTGATCCTGCCAATCCATGAGCATGGGAGATCTTTCCATCTTCTGAGATCTTCAATTTCCTTCTTCAGAGACTTGAAGTTCTAGTCAAACAGATCTTTTACTTGCTTAGTTAGAGCCTCAACAAGGTATTTTATATTATCTGTAGCTATTGTGAAGGGTATTGTTTCCAAAATTTCTTTCTCTGCCTGTTTATCCTTTGTGTAGAGTAAGGCCACTGATTTGCTTGAGTTAATTTTTTTTCTAGTATTTTTACTGTATTATATTTTTATTTTTTTAGGAATTTCATATAATTAATACATAGTATACAGTATATAGTACACCATATATTGTATATCGTATATCGTATATAGTATATAATAAATACATTGATCATGTCCCCTTTCTAACTTCATGTCTTTTTTGAGTTAAAAAATTCCAGCTACTTTGCTGAAATTGCTTATCAGGTTTAGGAGCTCTCAGGTGGAATTTTTGGGGTCACTTAAGTATACTATCATATCATCGGCAAATAGTGATAATTTGACTCCTTCCTTTCCAGTTCATATCCCTTTGATCTCCTTTTGTTGCCAAATTGCTCTGGCTAGAACTTCAAGTACAACATTGAATAGGTAGGGAGAGAGTGGGCAGCCTTGTCTAGTCCCTGATTTTAGTGGGATTGTTTCAAGTTTCTCTCCATTTAGTTTGATGTTGGCTACTGGTTTTCTACATATTGCTTTTACTATGTTTAAGTATGGGCCTTCAATTCCTGATCATTCCAAGACTTTTATCATGAAGGGATTTTCTCAAATGGTTTCTTCGCATCTAATGAGATGATCATAATTTTTTTTCTTTGAGTTTGTTTATATAGTTAATTACATTGATGCATTTCCGTATATTGAACCATTCCTACATCCTTGGGATGAGGCCTACTTGATCATGGTTGATGATCATTTTGATGTGTTCTTTGATTCGGGTTTACAAGAATTTTATTGAGTATCTTTGCATAGATATTCATAAGAGAAATTGCTCTGAAGTTTTCTTTGTTAGGTCTTTGTGTGGTTTAGGTATAAGAGTAATTGTGGCTTCATAGAACAAATTGGGTAGAGTGCCTTCTGTTTCTATTTTTTTGGAATAGTTTGAGGAGTATTGATATTAGGTATTCTTTGAAGGTCTGATAAAACTCTGCACTAAATCCATCTTATCCTGGTCTTTTTTGTTGGGAGACTAGTAATTACTATTTCTATTTCATTAGCAGATATGGGACTGTTTAAATTGTTGATATTATCTTGACTTAACTTTGGTACCTGGTTTCTGTCTAGAAAATTATTCATTTCATCCAGGTTTTCCAGTTCTGTTGAGTATAGTCTTTTGTAGTAGGATCTGATGATTATTTTGGATTTCCTCAGTATCTATTGTTGCCTCCCTTTTCATTTCAGATCTTGTTAATTAGGATGCTGTCTCTGTGCCCTCTAGTTAGTCTAGCTAAGGGTTGATGAATTTTGTTGACTTTCTCAAAGAACCAGCACCTGGTTTGGTTGATTCTTTGTATAGTTCTTTTTGTTTCTATTTGGTTGACTTCGGCCCTGAGTTTGATTTTTCCTGCCTTTATCTGCTCTTGGGCAAATTTGCTTCTTTTTGTTCTAGAGCTTTCAGATGTGCTATCAAATTGCTGGTATATGCTCTCTCCAGTTTCTTTTTGCAAGCACTTAAAGCTATGAGTTTTCCTCTTAGGATTGCTTTCATTGTGTCCCATGTGTTTGGGTAGGCTGTGGCATCGTTTTCATTAAACTCTAGAAAGTCTTGAATTTCTTTTTTTATTTCTTCCTTGACCAAGTTATCATTCAGTAGAGGGTTGTTAAGCTTCTATGTGTATGTGTACATTCTATTGTTTATGTTGTTATTGAAGAGCAGCCTTAGTCCATGGTGATCTGATAGGATGCAAGGAATTATTTCAATCTTCTTGTATCTGTTGAGGCCTGATTTGTGAGCAATTATATGGTCAATTTTGGAAAAGGTACCATGAGGTGCTGAGAAGAAGGTATATCCTTTTGTTTTAGGATAAAAAGTTCTATAGATCTGTTAAATCCATCTGCTTTATAACTTCTGTTAGTCTCACTGTGTCTTTGTTTAGTTTCTGTTTCCATGATCTGTCCATTGCAGAGAGTGGGGTGTTGAAATCTCCCACTATTATTGTTTGCAGTGCAATGTGTGCTTTGAGCTTCAGTAAAGTTTCTTTTATGAATGTAGATGCCTTTACATTTGGGGCATAGTTGTTTAGAATTGAGAATTTATCTTGGTAGATCATACCTTTGATGAGTATGAAGTGTACCTCATCTTTTTTGATCACTTCAGGATGAAAGTTGATTTTGTTAGATATTAGAATGGCTATTCCCGCTTTTTTTCTTGGGATCATTGGCATGGAAATTTTTTTCCAGCCTTTTATTCTGAGGTAGTGTCTGTCTTTGTCACTGAGGTGGATTTCCTGTATGCAACATAATGTTGGGTCTTGTTTATGTACCCAATCTGATAGTGTATGTCTTTTTTATTGGGGAATTGAGTCCATTGATATTAATAGATATTAAGAAAAAGTAATTGTTGCTTCCTGTTATTTTTGTTGTTAGAGTTGGAACTCCATTCATGTGGCTATCTTCTTTTAGTTTTGTTGGAAGATTACATTTTTGCTTTTTCAGGGATGTAGTTTGACTCCTTGTGTTGGAGTTTTCCATTTATTTCCCTTTGAAGAGCTGGATTTGTGGAAATATATTGTGTGAATTTGGTTTTGTCATGGAATACTTTGGTTTCTTCATCTATGATAATTGAGAGTTTTGCTGGGTATAGTAGTCTGGGCTGGCATTTGTGTTCTCTTAGGGTTTGTATCACACCAACCCAGGATGTAATTCTAATAGATCTGCCTTATATGTTACTTGACCTTTTTCCCTCACTGCTTTTAGTAATATCGCTTTGTTTTGTGCATTTGTTGTTTTGACTATTATGTGTTGGGAGAAATTTCTTTTCTGGTCCAATCTATTTGGTGTTCTATAGGCTTCATGTATATTCATGGACATCTCTTTCTTTAGGTTAGGGAAGTTTTCTTCTATAATTTTGTAGAAGATATTTACTGGCCCTTTAAGTTGGAGATCTTCATTCTCTTCTATACCTATTATACTTAGGTTTGGTCTTCTCACTGTGTCCTGGATTTCCTGGATGTTTTCGGTTAGGAACTTTTTGCATTTTGTGTTTTCTTTGACTGTTGTGTCAATGTTTTTTATGATATCTTCTGCATGTGAGATTCTCTCTTCTATCTCTTGTATTCTGTTGGTGATGCTTGTATCTATGTTTCTTAACTTCTTTCTAAGATTTCTATTTCCAGAGTTGTCTCTCTTTGTGATTTCTTAACTGTTTCTACTTCCAATTTTAGGTCCTGGATGGTTTTGTTCAATTCCTTCACCTGTTTGTTTGTGCTTTCCTGTAATTCTTTAAGGGATTTTTGTGTTTCCTCTTAAGGGCTTCTACTTGTTTACTCGTGATCTCCTGTAATTCTTTAAAGGATTTTTTTATTTGTTTGTTTCCTCTTTAAGGGCTTCTACTTCTTTACCTGTGTTTTCCTGTACTTCTTTAGGGAAGTTATTCATGTCCTTCTTAAATTCTTCTATGATCATTATGAGATATGATTTTAGGTCCAAATCATGCTTTTCCAGTGTTTTGGGACATCCAGGACTTGCTGCGGTGGGAGTTCTAGGTTCTGGTGAAGCCAAGTAGTCTTGGTTTCTGTTGGTAAGATTCTTGAGTTTACCTTTTGCCATCTGTTCATCTCTGGTGTTAGATGTTCTTGCTGTGTCTGACTGGAGCTTGTTGCTCCTTCGGGTCTGAAAGCCTGTGTCAGCACTTCTGGGAGATCAGCTCTCCTCTGGTAAAACCTGAATGCAGATGGCTGTGGATCAGTCATCCCTCCTGAGTCCTGGGGTCAAAACACACCCTAGAGTCAGGATCTCCATTTGCGGGAAGGTGCACAGAGGGCTATGGATCTGTTTTCCTTCCTATGTGTGGTCTGAAGTAGAAAAGATTCTGACTCACCTGCCCTGCCACTTGTGAGGCTTGTGCCTCCTGACTGGTCCCACCTTAGAAAGTCATTGGACAAAAAAATCGTGAAATTGCAATTTTAATACTAATTCACCTAAAGTGTCTATAGGTTTAGTGAACTATGTCATACAAGGTTACCAATTCAGTAACACCTTACAAAAATGAGTTTGTTTTAAAAACTGAGAACAAATAGCAATATAATAATCAAGACTGTATGCCAATAGTGGTGACAGGAAGTCTCAGCATCTCTAATATGCATTCTTCTTAGGTCAGTAAATTTGAGTTGCAATTCATGCTTTCCTATGTGTTACTTCTGTGGGTACCACCTAAGCATTTATTTATGTTTACCTAGCTGTCATACAAACTTTAGTTGTAGTGTTGATGCCTGTTAGTCACTATTCACTATAAGCTGAGTAAAAGCTCTCACTATCCCAGCTTCTCCTCCTAGAATAAACTGGTATTCAAAAATTTACTCCTGAAGTCATAAGTGATGTGGTTATAGCATTATAAATTCCACCTTCTACTTTGCATTCTATTTGACTGATGAATTCCAAAGGTTCAAATATGAATCCCATATTCAATTTCAGGATGAAAGTATTATTAGCTTTCAATTACCTTTACATTCAGACAGCATTTCAAAAGGAAAATGGCATTTGAAATGGTGTTAGGAGGTTACGATGGGATTTTGACATCTGGAGGTAAAATGAGAAAAGGCAGCAGGCTCATTTTCATAAGAGATATTTTGCTTATTCTAAATGGATAATTAATAGCCTGACTTGATAAATCACTTACAAATTATATTGCTCACAAAGTTATTAGCTATTTAATTATCATTAAGCTTTATTTAGTTTTAAATATGTGGACGAGTAGAAATATACATGCAGAAATCAGAGGATCCTTCTTTAACTAGCCGGATGTTACTCTATCTGACTGGCACCTCTTACTCCCATAGAACAAAATGGTTCCCTGGAAGTTTTTTATCAACTCTTATAATCTACCTGGTTATAGAAAGCATACAGGAAGCTTATATAAGACATTTCATATCTGACATTCAATATCCAATTTTTATAATACTTCTTTGATATGAATGAACATCTCTTCATAAATGTTGTAATTTCAATAGTATTATACTTTATTGTAATTTCAATAATATTATTGTATCTGTACTTATCTATTGATTGCTATATGCTTTATAATAATTCTGCAATTATATTTTATATTTCTTATTTTCATGAATACATATAAATTACAGTGGTCTTTCTCAATTTTTATAGGCAATTCATGTGATTGATGTCTCAAATATTTATTTTGTCTCATGCTATTTGCCAGTTTTACACATATGCATCAGGAAAGCTTAAAAGCTTAACACAGCACTCTGCTGTTTAGAGAATTATCAGATATCCACCAACATTTGCCAACCTAGATTCTTAGTGTTCTTTAAACCAAGAAAGATTTAAAAACACATGCTCAAGCATTTATATGAGATTCTTATTAAATGAACACTAGAAGTGATTCCTAGCATCTAAATATCTTGAGTGCCTTTGTGTTAACTTTTGTGAAGTCAGTATTAGGAATGGTAGAACTGGATGGAGTAAGGAACATGTTAACCTTGGTATTTCAAATGATAAATAGGGTTACAAATGGGGCTTTACATAGAAAAATTAAGGATGTGACATTGCGTGAGTAAGGACATTGAGGGTAGATGTGGGAAGAAATGAAGAAGAAGGAAAATATGATAAAATATATTATATGATTTCTCAAAAATTACTAAAATTATTATTTTTTAAATCATGTACAAGTTAAAATACCAGATATCTAATTCAGGGTGCCTTTGATGGTTGGTAATGACTAAATTCTAAATCCCTAACATTGCTTTTTGTTATGTAAATTGGGAGATTTATATATACACATATGTATATGCTTTTATATTTATATATGTAAATATTAATTTTAAATTAAAAAGCAAAATGTACGTATTTATGCTGTTGAAATATACTCACTAAATACTATAATATATTTACTATAATAGTATCAGTTATAAAAACAAACAACAGTAGAGCTTTGTTTTATAACAAGGAGCTTATACACTTTTAAAATGTGTCTGCTCATGTCATCTCTGCATTAAGTAGTCCATGATACTAATTAAATAATGTATTATAAATTCTCAGTATTCCATAATGAATAGAAGGAGAAAGAGTGATAACTTTTCATAACACATGAATAATCATAAGAAGTACAGTGTGCCTTGTTTTGTTAAGGATCATATAATTTTGAGATATGCAGAGTTTTTATTTGTGTCAACTAGTGTTATGGTTTATACACTCCTCCGATGCTCATGATCTTGATATAAGCCAAAAGGGAGAATTAGTGAGAAAAGATTTGTTTTTTACTTAATTGCATTATATCTCAACTAATATTTTCTTTCCATATCTTGAAATATGGAAATCAATAGAATCAGTATGGTCTCATGTTGGGTGAAGGTTGTAACAAGAACTATAACATAATGCTTATTTATGACACAAGGCAATGGGATATATGGACATTCTAGAAATGAAATATTGTTTATATAAATCAATGGAACTAAGTCCTGAGTTATAAGTGTCCAAGACTAAGGAATTTTGTAATTCTAAGCAAATGACAGAAGAGCTATACAAAGAACAATACCCCACAGTCAAGTGAACACTTTATCAGTTTGGTATCTTAGTTACTCTCCTATTGTTGAATTTTGGTGTTTTACCTAATAATACTTAAACAAGAGCCTTTATAAAGTGCATTTATAACTTCTAAATAATCAAAGCTTTTTATAAATAACTTCTGCATAGTTATAATGAGTAAAGTGCATTGGTGGCAAACAAAGGAGAATTATATTTGTGATGCCTCCAACAATGATAGAAACAAAATGGCCAACAATCTCATCTATAATGCATAATTTCCTTCATTTATAAAAGGTAAAAATTGTAAACTTTTGTTGTTGGACATTATAGAACATATGTAGGTAGATATTATTATTTTCATAGTCTTCTTATTTCATTGTCTCACTGTAGTATTGAAAGAATTAAATTAAACTTTATTACTAAGTACTTGAGTTTGGCTTAAAGTCACAAGATCCTTCAAGGCATCTGAAATTAACTTTAAAATAATAATTTTGAATTTCTGTCAAGAAACCCTCACTTATATTTATCATCTCAGAAAGGTAGATATTAGCCTACTTTGGTGAAATTCCAAATTGAATCTTGTTTCTTCCTTATAGCCATACCCTGACTCCCTTAAGTCTTCCTTATACATGCCCAAAAACATCATAACAAGAGGCAAGAGATCTCTTCCTGATTTTCATTTTCATGTTTCTGACCTCAAACTTAACAAATGTTTAAACAGAGTTGAGTAGTTGAAAATATTAACAGTCACTTAGGTGCTATCTTTTTTGTTTTCTTTCATGGAATTTTAATAATCAAATATGGAAAGATATTAATACATTAAAAGTACAGCATCTACACTTGGAAAGGAAACGTTTTACTAATACAGAGCCCCTGTGAAAGGAAATTGTGGAAAAAGAAAGGATTATTTAAACAATCTTCTGCAGCAAGATGAGTCAGTGTCACTTCAGCCTTTATAATTTATGTAAGTTTGAACTCTAATGTAGTCTATCAACAAAAATACTATAAGAGAATTTTACTATCATCTATAGCCAACAATTATAATGATTAGTTACTATAGATATTTGATAGATTATTTTGTTGTCTATGAAGTCTGAGAAAAGAGCAGTTTTGGTAGTTAGCAAGACAAGCCTGAGGGCTAGGAATATATGTTGGTGGATAAAGTACTTGCTGTATAAATAAGTTCAGATCTCTAACAGCCATGTGAAGGGTGGGCATGGAGGCACTCACTTGAAACTGGAGGAGGGATTCTTGGGGCTCCCTGGATACTTAGACTGACTGAAATGTATAGCTTCCGTGAGAGACCCAAATGTTGGGAGCAATCATGGAAGACATACAATATAGACCTTTGTTCTTATCGGTGGCATAAATCATCATATTTATTATCTGCCTCTGTGTGAGGAAAGACTCAGCAGAATGGATTGTGTGGAGGATAGAATGCCAGGTATGAAAGACCTAGGAGAGAATTTCAAATTAAAAACAGTCATACATTTTTAAAAATTACAAAAATAGCACCTAGTAAGACCATTGAGACATTATTAAATGACTATATGATTTAATCATTATATAAAACATACAATATATATTAAAAGCTGCACAAGAAAGCAACCTAATAACATACAACAGTAGACCCATTAGAACATTAGCTGATTTTTCAGTAGAAACTAAAAGTCCAGAAGGGCTTAGAAAGCTGAATTTCAAATTCAAGGGTCTAGATACCAACCCAGATCTTCACCTAACCTAGAAAATTATTGCTCATAGTTGAAGCATTAAATTAAGAAATAAAAACTTTCTATGAATTAAATAATTGAAATATTATATATCAGAGTATTACATGGCATATTATATTATTATAGCATAGTATTATGTAGCATAGTATTATATAGCATAATAACATAGAAGTATTATATAGTATTATATAGTCAAAGGAAGACAGCCAATTGAAAGTAAGGACAAACACAACCCAGAAACTATAAGAAAAAATTCCTCTAGAAGTGTGAAACAAAGAATGAAAAGAAAATTACAAGCATTATAAAAGCGACTGGATGTCTTAAATAATCACAATTATCATTAGTATCCATGAATATTAACAATCTTGATTCTACAATCAAAAGATACAAGCTAGCAGCATAAACAAAAAAACAACAGCCATCCTTTGGAAGACTCCAGAAAACATACCACACTATCAAAAATAGGCAACATCTTTGAGTGAAAAGATAGTAAAATACATTCCAAGCAAGTAGACTCATAGAAAAGCATGAATTATTCTTTTAATCATGCACAAAGTGACTTCAACTAAAACTAGTTAGAAAGGAGGAAAAAGATCAGTTCAGACTTAGTGAATAATTCATTGAGAAATTTAGAATTTTAAGCACACATTCAATGAACACAGGTGTTCAGTAGTTCCTGAAACAAATACTATTAGATTAGAAAATCACAAACCACTCCCAAGACAGTAATAGTAGATGATTCTTACCAAGGCAAAGGTCATATAATGAATCAATAAATAGATAACCAGAAAGAAAATTGGCATTGAATTACTCTATAGATAAATTGAGTTAACAGAATACAGAACATGCAGAATGTTCACCATCTCAGCAGTCTCTGGGGCTTACTCTGGAACTGATCATGAACAAGGACATAAAGAAATTCTCAGCCAATCAAGAAATTGGAAGTAGCCCATGTATTATGAATGATCACAATTAAATAGAGCTAATTGTCACCAGTAAGAAAAATCATAGAAAATTTACAGTCATGAAGTTTACATATCACACTATTGAAAAATTAATTGGGTCCTTTTTAGAAACAAGAGGAAAAAGAATCTCAGATTGGAATGAAAACATATCATCGTCATCTGGAAAGGTCAACTGTGTAAAGACATACTTTATCTTCTAGCAAGTTAAACATGAAGAGAATCTGTACAAAATTATTAAGTAATTGTGCTTTAGAAATTTAAAACTTACATTATTGCTTTCTTCTCTCTGCTATTCTCAAGTATTTATTTGCATAAATTTAATGCATTTATTATTTAGATGAGTTAATGAATATAGGTTAATTCCATATATTTTAATTATTAGATTTATTTTTAGTACAGCAAGTATCAGTAGCAGTAACTCACATGAACAAAAGATGCCTGTGTGACATTTACAGTTTTAGAGAGTAAAATCAAGCCCTAACATTAAGAATTTGGAAAGTTAGTATGTCTTTCTATATGCCCTTTATCTTTATTTGTTATATACAATCCTATTCTTTTTAAATGTCATTATCTTACATTGTTACTCCAATATCCCATCCAGGTGTAGATCTATCTTCTATGATGTGGGGAATAATTCCATACTTTAATGTTGTTGAAATGACCAGAATATCCTCATCATATTGTCTCATATTATGTACTTATCACAATCTTCGAAAAAGTATATTTCTTAAAAGTTTAGAATGTCAGTGATCCTCACATACATTGTATATGATATCCATGGAACCATGCAGAATAGTGTAAGTGCCCAAGGAGTGAAAAACTGAATGACCTCACTCATTTGTAATTAGACTGAAGAATTTCAACTCAGTTAAAGTTACAATGGGTTGTTTATGTTGTGGAGATTTCTTCCTTCCGAAACTAGCCAAATATTTTGCCAAGTAATTTATTCAGAATTGAATTCTTACTACCTCAATTCTGATAGTGAACAAATATTTAGAAATCCCAGTTAGGTATATGAATCCCTGAGATCAGTGCCAGGTTTGACCCTGTGATTATATATTTGGAGAGGCTGCATCCCTGTCATACACTCAGAGCATTGCTCCTTTTCTTTGAGCTACTGAGATTAAAATAGGAGTAATCTGAGTCTTTGGTTTACATATCCACATTAATTCTGCCAAAAGTTGTTCATTTTCAATTTTCATTAATTCTCATTTTAAATTCACAGTGTTTTACTGTAGAAATTTATGTGTTATAATTTTACTGTCAATAGATGGCTCAATTACTGCCTTCTCTCTCTGCTGGCTTTCTTATAAAACCCAGGCCCAGCTGCCTATGATACTGCCACTCACACTGTGCTGGACCCTCTTGTATCAATCATTAATGAAGGTACGTCCCCACAGACATGCCCACAGACCAATCTTAGGGAGGCAATTCTTCAATAGAGGTTTTTGTTCTTCACAGGTGACTCTAGGTTGTGTCAAATTGACAATGAAACCTAAGCAGGATAAATGACAGCATTTTTATACAATTAGTTTAATTAATGAGGCTTGGAATCATTTCCCTTCTTTCCTCTTGAATAGATTTGTCTTGTAGGCTTAGAGAAATGACGTCACTTTTGCTAATTTCTGTGACCTGCCTTGTTCTATTGTAGTTATGCACATGTGGAGATAAGTGAGAGTACAGAAGTAGATGAAAATAATATTCCCTCTAAGCAAGACATGGTGTGCAAAACAGCTCTGTCCTTTCCTAAAAATTTGTGTATGTACATATGTACATATGTATGTATGTATGTATGTATGTTTGCATGTATGCATGTATGTATTTATGCATTAATTTATGTATGCATATAATTTAGTTGAAATTGAAAGAAAATTACATCACTTTTTCCCTTCCGATTCTTACTCTAGTCCTTCCTATCTCCTCTTCCTCGAACCTTTCCACTTCCCACTCTGGTTTAAAGTCTCTTTCTATTTATTACTGTGAAGTGTGTGTATACACAAATGTTTAAAAATACAACTTGTTATTACCATTTTTAATGCTTATGTGTATAGTCTCAGGTCTAACCAGTCTGCACTGGAAAGCCAGTAAGGGGGTCTCATCCAGGAGACATTCTCCTCTGTTTCTATGTACATTGTTATGGCCATTGTTCACTCTAGTTTATGTAGTCATTTGTAGTAGAATAGTCATAGCAGTGTTCATGGCATTCTAAGCACAGATTCGAAGGCTGAGAGTCTAAGATCACACAGAAAAGAAACTGGCATGGTAATATTCTAGCTTTAATATACAACTGCTTGGGACAAAATATACAAAAGTATACACAAAATATACAAAAGTAAATTGTAAAGGACCACATGTAAATTTTGTAATGTGCAACCTGCACCAGCCAGCCCATTATCACAATTCTCAGCACGTACATGTATGGTTGTCCTATTCTGTATGCTAATACACTCAGCCTCCTGTACACATTAATGAGGAGGACATCGAACAGCCAGGCCACCACAGACAGCACTGAATACTGATGAAAATAATTTATATGTTTATTGCTTTGATGCTGGTGGTTTAACTTAGTGCTTTGTACAATCTTCTTTATGCACCATGCTACTAAGCTAGATCCCAAGAAGTGGTAGGTACACCGATTTCTTTTCTTTTTGCTTATTTACTGAAGCAGAGCTCAGCCCGTGCCTGAACTCAGAACCACCCATCCTTCCCCTCTCATGAACTCTCAGGTTTATATAATTTCCTTTTTATATATAATGGTTGGAATGATTTCATGTTAATAATCAAATCCTATTTAACAAA
>JADRCD010080137.1:0-10361 GCA_019843815.1 Montemys delectorum | reverse complement strand
GTCGTCACTGTGTGTACTGTATAGGATGATTCTCAGTCAGTGTGAGTTGTCACTGTGTGTACTGTATAGGATGATTCTCAGTCAGTCATCACTGTGGGTAGTTTAAAGCAGACATTTTAGATAATAAATGCTGTCATTGTTCATTGAAATTCCATTTAGTTTAAAAGCAAAGTCATTCTAAGTGCTGTGAAGTTTTTTTTATTTTGTCTCTTTCTTCTAGCTTTATGTATTTATAGAGAAATGCTTCCCAATGTTTGTTGTGGTTGTTGTTATTGTTGTTTAGCTTTTAGAGAAAAAAAATTGCCAAAGTAAAAGGTTTTGAAACAGACCCAGGCACTTATGCAATTGGTGTCAGTATTTGTGTGCATGGGAATAACTTTTGGTTTCATTTTGATCGTGTGTAATATCTACCTACACTGAAAAGCAGAGGTAAGAATAGCAGTTCACTTTATTTCATGGAAATTATATTAACTGAAGCTGTTTCAGTATTCATTAAGTCAGTGTAATTATCCCGCAGGTGGTTCCAATAACATTTATCCCTCCAATATGAGTATGAGACAGCTAAACCCGACATATATCCCACTAGTGGCTTATAAATATTAACTTAGTGGAATAAAAGTATTAGCCTGACTTTTGATGAGCTCTTACAGATCTTTCAAGTTTATCTTTGTCAAATTAAATAAAATTTTTATGATCTTGTTTTAAAGTATGTTTTTTTCCTTATTGAACTGTGCTTCAAGTCTCTGAATGGTTCACTCTGATAGTGTGATTCCAGTTTAGCCCACAAAGAATATGATCAATGTATCCCCACGTATTCAGAGAGGTGATAATACTCAGGGTTTGTTTTTTGTTGTTGTTGTTAGAATAACTCAGCAAAATATAATTCTATTTTATTGTTGGACATTGTTTCAAACATGCATCAAACAGGCCAATAAATACATACATAAATAAATAAATACATACATACATAAGTACATAAATACGTAGATAAACAAACATGCAAACAAGCAGCAACTTCATAAACAAAAAAAGGGGGAAAAAACCTTTGGCCTTTTTAACCATTTCATACAAACCAACTATTATAGTACAGCTAGGTACATCCACACAAAAAAAAAGATACTGGAATGCTCAGAATAAGACTGGTTTTTTTTGCTGTTGTTTTTGTTTTTGTTTTTTTTAACAAGGTTTTTTTCTCCTTTGAGATTACAATGAACATGGTCACAGCACAAGGAAAGGTTGAATGAAGTAGGACAGAAAACGCTCTGAAGGCTGGTTTGGTCACCCGTTATCATTAAAAATGGCTGACCCCTAACAATATATACAAAAATGTAAAATGTAAATAAAAAATACAAATTTTCCTTTTGAAGTATTTTTAAGAAAAAAAGCAGGATCTGGGAAGTTCTAGTTCTCTTTTCCTCCTGTGTTGCCAATTCATGTCATGGTTTTGGTGGAGTGGTAGAGAGCACATGTCATCTATGGGTGGCACTGCCCGCTGAGGGAGGGGCCTGCTTCTCACTCGAAGGTGACCAAGCTTAAATTCTGAGGAAATGGAGGGTGAATAGGTCACGGTGCATACACCACCATTGCTGTTTTCAGACCCACCAGAAGAGGGCACCAGACCTCATTACAGATGGTTGTGAGCCACCACGTGGTTGCTGGGAATTGAACTCAGAACCTCTGGGAGAACAGTCAGTGTTCTTAACCGCTGAGTCATCTCTCCATCTCCAATACTTAGGTTTTAAAAGTCCATCTTTTAAAAAAGTTCATGTGCATTGAGAATAAGCAGACCATGCCTGTCTGTTTCCTCCCTTTACCAGCTCTGTTTGTAGAAGGGTTTGGTTTTAATTCTTATTAAATGTTGGCCAGTGTGCTTCCTTTATACCCTCGAATGAGACTCAGCTATCTAATCCATTTGTCATGGATGCCATCACCTGCCAGCCCCTTATTTTAAGAAGAAGGATCTTCTGGAGGGTCTCAGAATGACTCTGGTCACTTTTCCTGGCCCAGTTTGAGCACAAATTAGCTCAGATAAAGACGATGTGATTCAAACAGGGCATTCATCATAGTTGTCAGAATATATCAAATTTTTAAATAAACAATGCAAACAAGCCGAACACTATAGAGAAGATGAAGAAGGGTAAAGTTGTCTATGTAACTGTCAGGAATATGGGGGAGTGGAAAATTTATGAATCAGGGTCAGAGAGAGCTGTATGAATCTGAGCTCTGCCCCTTGTAAGCTTCTAGGGCTTTGGGCAACATAGATACTTTAGAGGATTTTTGATGCAAATTAAAATAGTTAACCAAATCGCCATTAAGTGGTGCCTTTAAATAGCTGTACACCCCATGTCTACTAGAACTAGATTACATCTAGTTTTAAAATCCATTCCTCAGCTGCACATCCCATCCTGGTATCTGAGTTAGGATTTTTATTGCTGTGAGGAAACAGCATGACCAAAAGCAACTTGAGTAAAAAGGGTCCCCTTGGCTTCCCCTTCCCGAGGGAAGGAGCCCAAAAGGGAGCTGGGAGATCTGAAGGCGGAGCTGATGCAGAGGCCACGGAGTGCTGCTAACTGGACAGCTCTCCATGGCTCGCTTAGCTTGAGATCACCCACAATGACCTAGACTCTCCCACATCAATCACTAATTAAGGAAATACCCTACATGCTTGCCTTCAGGCCAGTCTCACAGACGCATTTTCTCAGCTGAGGTTCCCTCCTCTCAGATGACCTCCTAGCTTATGTTGGATTGATGTAGCTGACACAGCACGGCACTGAAGCCTCATGTGCCTCTGGTGATCACTTCATGGCATTTTATAGGTGGTTGGTGTGGTCAGGAATGGCCTCATGTTTATTTGCATATCCCTTGTTCTCTGTGAGCACGGTCTTCAAATTCTATAATATGAAACCCCTTCAGGGAGTTCCCAGAATTCTCATTTCCCCCTTGTATAAATTTTTCTTCTGGTGCCTAAAAGCAACATATTTTAGTTTAGACCAACATTCATAAACATTTTGGCCTGTCACTAAATTTGAGAGGTAAAACAATCAGGTCCCGAGGAAAAATGATTAAAATGATGACAAAATTCTATTGTCTTTATATTTAAAATAAACAAACATTTCCTCAAAGCAAGTGAACTTTGGCTACAGTTGTCTATTAAGAAACAGAAATTTGAAGAGTTCAGATATACTAGCAAGAACTGATGTACACTTTTACTTCCAAATAACCAAGGCATGTTAATAAATAAAGATTTGGGGCAGGTAAATAATTTACATCAACTACGAAGGTCTGAATAGGAATCTATCGAGTAAGTCGGCATCACTGATTTTTCTTCATCCTGCGTATTAATAACAAGGCTTATTTTATGATATGTATGTTTACATATGTGTCAAGTCGAAAAGTCAACATAGTTTTTATATATATATATTCAATATATTATATATATATATATTATATATATATTGAAATATTGCCTGCTAGAGCATCTTTGTGAAGAATGGCCACTTCAACGTTCACTAGATACTTTTGAAATGGAGGTCAGTTGTATCTTAGGGATGTTTGGAAGCTGAAGGCTATCTCAGACAAAATCTCAGTCCAGCCTTCTGTGGCGCTGGGAGGATTTGAGGCCACAGGGAGCAGCAACTGATCTTGACTAAATTAAGTGGAAATGGCCTTATTGGAAGGATATTTGGTAACTAATTAGGTGGAAATTAGGAAAGGCCAAGTCATAGGACCCTTAACAGACGGTGGATAGCAAGAACAGCCAACAGTGCACCTCAGAAGCCGCTGCCTCGTTGTCTGCGCTGTAGCTCTGCCTGCATCCTGTTTCCCAAACAGTGTCTGTGGGCAACACTTTACCTCAGTACTCATTCTTTTGATAAAAAGACCCTGATTAAATTGCTAAAATTCTTGACCCACAGAAATCTTATCCCCAGTGAGGCCAGTTATTTCCACATACTCTAGAATGCTGCCAGGTGTGGAGGGGGAGCTCGCTGCTGGGCAGGCCACCTCCAGCAAATGACCCTCTTCCATCTCTCAAGGACAACAAAGGTGGCCCAGGATGCCTGTCTGCATTTGTCTCTCACCTGACCTCGCAGGAGCGGCTCTCCCAATGCCCAGCCTAGGCTCTCCCAATGCCCACCGGACTAGAATTTAAAGCCAGCATTTCACTTTTCTTTATGTTTGATTCAGGAGGTCTTCTCACTCACAGGATGAGAGCTACCGACCCACAAAGGTGTCATCTCTCATTTCAAGGAAGGTTAGAGTTCCAGCCTCCTGCCTCTGAGGCCTCTCTAATCCTGCCTTCTGGGTTGCCAATCACCTGGACCCTCAGATTTCCCCACGCTCCAGTCAATCATTTTCTTTTTTTTTTTTTTTTCACAATAGTTACAAATAATATAAAATACCTCGGTGTAACTCTAACTAAGCAAGTAAAAGATCTGTTTGACCAGTCAATCATTTTCAAAGTCTGTTCAACTATTTGTTTCCGTCTTTAGAGTATGACCCCTTGTCAATCTGCTTCTTCACATTGGTAACACCAGTCACCAAGACATGCCAACATCACATGCCATCACCTAAATACATTTTGGAGCCAACAGCTTCTTCCACCTCCTCTGCCCTGGTTCCAGATCCACAACCTTTCTCATGCATAGCCAGCAGAGCCCCCATCTCTCCTCAAAGCTTCCAGGCTTGTCTTCCGCCGCCGTTGAATCAGGTGTAAAGCTGATCTAAGTCTACTTCTTATAACCTCATTTTAATTCCTGGCCCTCAGCCTTAATCCTCCCTAGTGTTAAAATCTGATTTTGTCACTCTGATAAAGCCAGACCAGTGTGGTGATCTTTCTCAGATTACTCAAAATTCAAAAACCAATTCCCATCACTCTCTTCTATAATGGAAAAACAAAACTAAACTAAACTAAACAACATTGCATGTACCATGGGAGCTAAAAGGAAGTAGAATTACTGGATCCTGCAAATGAAAACATATATGAAAGTTCATCTCTAACAGAAATTTATCTTTTAGTATCCATATACCTGACGTAGTATCTTCCTTTCTTGAGTATCTTTGATGACAACCAAAGGCAGTGTTGGTTTGCAGACTCCTTGCAGCCTAGCAGGGTGGCATTTGACACAGTTCTGACCAGTGAGGCATAAATGGGGAGCCACTATTTACAGGAATGGTTTTGCTTTCCCCACAGATAGGGAAAGCCATGCCACCAACAGTCTTCTTTCTTCTCATCTTAAAAGTAAAATCAATTTGTAGCAGCTTGATAGCGATCAGCAAGGCACAAAGAACAAGATAGCCCCTGAGATACATCAGCCTTGGCCCCACCAGGCCACTCTGCCAGACCTTCTGCTATGGCTGTTAGCAACTATCCAGAAGCTTTGATTTTTTTCTAAGATACTGGAAGGCAAACTCTCTTACTGAATGTATTCCTCAGCTATTCTATCCTGCAGAGGTGGCCATCTCTAACCTGGCTGAGCTTCTTCGCCATCAGCTCTGCAGAGAAGCTAGCCTGAGCTGCCAGATCTCTCCAGTGCAGCTTGTGTCTCGTGTCTGTCCTCATGAGCAACTATACACAGCCTTTTAGCATACAAATCTTGCTGCTGGTGGCAGGAATTATGGCCCTTTCTGTTCAAAACCTTCAGTAGGGCACACAGAGTCCCTAGGATGTCACAGTGTTCCTCTCATATTGTCCTAGGTCCTTGAGAAATTAAAGGGCCAGCTGTCTTCTGCTTAGAACCTGACAATTGGCTGTTTCCATATGTCCTGTGCTCAGGGAGATAGATGATCATTGTCCTCACACCTTCATGCATCCCACAAAAGATGGGTACAGTCATCCCCCTACCCCAGTTTTCTGGGCGTTACAGGAAACTGAGTTCTCTTTCCAGCTTGCCTAGTATTTGAGAGAGGGAGTAGGGAGAGAAAGGGGATGTGGCCCATTCACTAACTTACTCCTGATCTTTCCATTCTGTGCCTTTCTCACTGGATCAGAGGACATGGCAGGAACAGAAATCATACATTAGTCTTCTCTTTTACTCTCCTAGAATCACATGATGGCTCTTGATTTTTTTTTTGGTATAGGAAGATAGCTTCTTGCCTCTCAGTCAGCTATCTCTGTAACAATCTGGTTGTCAGGTGGGAGAAGGCTGAAGTTCAAGTTCATGTAGGATGATCCTTCCAGGCACTTCTCATATGCAGCCATGTGGATGGGGTGGAGCTAGAGGAGGAATGCATGCCTAGCATGCACAAAGACTCCATGTTCCACCCCCAGCACCACAGTAATAATATCTATCCACAAGTGTATCCTGTTAATGTAGCCCTGATCCAGCCTCCTCAGCAGCTAGCTCTGTCACTCTTGGCCTTAGCAACCTCAGAGTCTCACCACACTTAGCTTCCCTCCATACCTAAGCAGGGCCTGCACAGTTGGGCTGGATTTTGTTTTCAACCCTCCACCAGTGAATTCGATGCATAGCTAGAACGTGAGAACCAACTGCTACAGGGTTTGTATTTCCCAGAGTGTTTCACACACTGCATTTCATGGGTTCTGCAGTGTGGTCAGGACTGATGCTAATACAGGCTTTTACGCAGGGAAAGGGATGGAACTCTGGGATGTTCGGGTAGGAATGTCAGGACATGGCGGGCTCCACATCGGAACCCCTGGTTCTGAATGATGAGATAGATGCCACTGACCTTCAAACCTGTATTGCCAGTAGTCAGTGTCCCATCAGGTCAATTGTGCTAAACACTGAACTGTCTTCTTTTAAGGAAAGAACATAACGTAACTTACATGAAACTATCATTCAGTACCTAATTGCTCTTTTGGTTAAACAGTGACTACCCCCTAGTTGTTGTCCATAAGCATGTGTATTTCTTTTTCCTTTTGTTTCTTTCCTTTTTGTTCTTTTGTTTGCTTGTTTTCAGACAGGATCTTTCTACAAAACTCTGGCTGGCCTAGAACTCAGCACATAGATCAGGCTGGCCTCAAACTCACAGAGATCCGCTTGTCTCTGCCTCTTGAGTACTGGGATTAAAGACCAGTGCCACCACGCTTGGCAGCACATGTAATTCTTAAATAAACATTTTCAGTTGTCTGTTTAGTTGTTGTCTGTGTCTCCCCTTGAGCAGGCATACAGATTTCACGAGGGCACTGAATCTACTTGGCCTAGAGCGGTGCATCTCGGGAGGAAGAGGGGCTGCAGAGATGGCTGAGTTTGGGGGCTCAAAAGTCAAATCACTTGCCATGTAAGCATAAGAACCGGAGCTTAGATCCCTAGAACTCACATATATGCCAAGGAGTTAACTGCCTTTAACTCAGAGAACGGAGACAGAGTCTCCAGAGCAAACTAGCTAGTAAAACTAGCTGTGTCTGTAAGATGTGGGTGGGACTTAAAGACCCTGCTCCAGAGAGTAAGGCTCAAAGGTGATCATGGATGTCCCTCACATCAACCACTGCCCTCTACCTGCAGGCACACACATGCATGCATTTGTACCTGCACACATGTACAAGTAATACACAATACACATATGCGTACAACACACATAAGAAAATAGGAAAAGTAGGTATTTCACCATGAGAAAGCCAGTAGGGATCTGTGAGACAACGGCATCAGAGAGTCATCTGTTGCTTTGTCCCTGCTGATGAACAATAAAGTATGTGTTAGGGGGTTTTATTTGGTTTTCTATTTTTGAGACAGGCTCATACTATGTAGCCCAGGCTGAACTCAAATGAACAATCCTCCTGTCTCAGCTTTCTTTTAAATTTCCAAATTCACTAGGAAGTGAATTCCTATTTGTTTATCTACTTACTTGATAATTATCAAACCATTCATTTGATCCTATCTGCAAATAGTTATGTATATATCTACTATGGTATTTCACTAATTGTTTAAAACATCAAATGCAGAAGCATGATTGACTGAAGATGGCCAAATTCCAATAACAGATTGTAGAACTACATAATAGAGAAATTAAGGGATTTTTAATATTTAGTAACAAGGTTTTTTTTTTTTTTCCTGCTGGTCTTGTTACTTGGCTGACAGGTCTGTTTGGTCTGCTAATAGGTTGGTTGGTTTGAGCAGGGGTGAGTGAGGGGGTGGGGTGGGCATGGAGGTGTGTGTATGTGCCTGTGTGTGTGAAAAGAAAAAACCCTTTGAATAGTTAAGTAACATGTTTGTCCTTTCAATGGTGCAGTACATTAACATACCTATGTTAGGTAAGCTCCTGGCATCTTTCTTAAATGTAAGTTCCTTGATGTGCCACAAAGACCTCTTGGTAGTTCTCATGCTCTCACTGAGGAAGATGAGTAAGAAAGCTTACCTTGACTTCTCGCTTTTTAGAGAATGGGAGCCCCTCTCTGGTCTATAATGGCTGGTGTTCTGCTCGTGTTCCCAGCCACAGGAACTCATACAAGAAGAGCATCTGTGTGGACATGCTGCGAGACGGCTTCCACAAGTCCTTCACCGAGCTCTTCATGCTGATGGAACAGTGGGACGAGCTGCGGAAAGCTGCGCAGGCGCGGTCCCTCTTCTGGCAGCAGAGACCTCTAGAGGACCAGCCGGACAAGTTGGACAATTTCTACCACTACCTGACCAGGGCCGAGACTGCAGAGAGGAAAGGTAGGCCTCTGGGATGTGGGGATGCAACCCAGGGAAGATTCCAAAATGTTGCCCTATGAATTTGATACATTAAGACAAATCGCACAATCCAACCTGTTCCACTGAGCAGCTTTATGGATTAAATGGCATTCTGCAGATGTCATTGCAAGCCTGGGAAGATAGTGTTCTAACAAACATCTCCAGAAGTTTCCAACAGGCATAAACCTGTCCTATCATCGAGAACACATTTGTCTCTGTGTTGTATGAATATTGGCAGTTTTCAATGCACTGTCACGTGAAAACGACGCAGATATAGTTTGTTTTAGCATCTACATAATGAGCTTTGAAAGTTTTGCCATGAGATCTTGTTGGCTTAGATCACAAAATGGTAGTATTTAAAAAGACACGGAAAGCCTGTAACTTCTAGGGTGTGTTGTTAAGGCTGTAACCCCAGCACTTGGAACAAGGAGAGAGCTTACTCTGGTTTGGGGTTAGCCTCAGTTATATTGTGAGACACTTTTTCAGAAGAAAATAATATGCAGGGGAAAATAATATGCAATCCATGATTGTGATTTCAAAAGTTAATTTCCTGTGTTTCACAAAACAATTTTAAGGCATTCTTTTGCCCTATTTAAACACTTTTTAAAATAAAGTTGGTGCTTTATGTTTAAAGTATTATGTACTTAATACTCTAAAGTATTTAAGAAAATTAACTATTAAGAAAATCTCTGATAAAATTATATGGACTTCGCCATTAAACATTTTTAAGTCTGTATTAGGCATTTGTTATTTTCATTCGAAAAGAGGAAAAAAATTCTAGAATTTCCCATTTCAAATTTTTCCTGTATCATTCTGACTAAAAAGACAAGAGGAAACATAAAGAAAGACAAGAAAGGCTGATGCTATACATAGCAACATGGTCTTTCACTTGGAACCTTTACACGGTCAGTAGGCGACTCTTCCTGCCCATCTGCTCTCTGTTGTGGTCATGAAGACAAGTACACAGAGCGGGGGCAGCCCAAGTCCTAGCCCTCTCATGGTGAGCTCAGTGGCTTCAGACCATAAGATAGGACATAATGTGGACACAAAACCCAACGGTACAGTCCAGGGGGTCTTTGATAGTGTGGGAAACATTCTAAACTGCAGAATTGACATGAAATGAAGTCTTTTGATGGACTTTCAAAATATGATTTAAACATGAGACATTGACTATTCTATAAAAAAAAAATATGCTATGTTATTAGAAAACAAACAAAAGCCAAGTCCCAAATTCTACTGTCAGAGCAAAATCCTGAATTGATATTTACACTGGAAATAGAACTAGCCAAGATAAACTTTGCCCACTATTTTGTTTTTTAAACTTTCAGAGTCTTTATTTATACGTGTGTGTTTTCAGTGTGTGCGTATGTGTGGTGTGTGTGCCTGGTGAACACTGAAGTCAGAACTCTTGATGGTGGGCCTACTATTTATTTTATAAGGTTCAATTTCATCATCATCTTAAATTGGGGGCTTTCATTTGAGTAGCATAAACTCTAGCCAAGTGCCTGACCTGCCGTGGTGATACGTCATTGCTGTGTCAGTCTATCATAAAGCACCCGTGGGATGACGAACCACAGGATGCTCAACTTAAAGGAAAGTAACACACAGAAGACCAGGTCCCAGTGAGGTTCCACTCAAGTGGCATTATGTCGTTTATTGCACGAGTCTGAGAAATAAGGTCGCACTTCTTAAGTTGGTCAAAATTACCTTTGCTCAGAATAGCTTACCCAG
>JADRCD010080078.1:0-26130 GCA_019843815.1 Montemys delectorum | reverse complement strand
AAAATATATTTTGGATATTAGTTTTCTATCAATGCAAAGTTGTTAAAAATCTTTTCCCATAAAAAGCCATGGATTATCTAAAAAATAAATAAAATGTGACTATTAATATCAATATAAATAAATTTCACCATGATAAATTTCATCATGATGAATTTTCACCAGTGAATTTCCTAAGTAAGCATATCTAGAAATTCACATTTTAAAAGTCTGTAAAGTCCCAGGGAATGGAGATTGTCAGGTCTGTCCTCCTGCTTTTCATGTAAGACTGACTACTACCCTCCACTCTGCCATCCCAGTGTCTTAAAACAGGCAAGACCAACATTTTCATTGTCTTTGTAATAACACATATGTGTCTGCATTGAAGTTCTCAATTGAATTAAACAATCTTCCTTGACATTGGTCTTCATTGCTCACAGGCCACATGGATGAAGAATGTACAGGCAGAAGATGAGTATGCCAGTCCTATTGACTCCAGAAGGCATAGGACACCTAGGCAAGAAACCATCCTGCCACAAAGTTACAAAGCTCGGTCAGCCCATGAGAAAAATGCTGAGAGCCCATAAAAGAACAGAATTCAACAATCTAAATGTGGCTCAGTGAAACAGGACTTTGAGAGAAAAAGTTGGGAGAGGATATGTTTCTCCTACTAGAATACAGTCAATCTGATTATAAGAAACTTCCCATACCTGGCAGTGATGGCGCACGCCTTTAATCCCAGCACTTGGGAGGCAGAGGCAGGTGGATTTCTGAGTTCAAGGCCAGCCTGGTCTACAGAGTGAGTTCCAGGACAGTCCGGACTATACAGAGAAACCCTGTCTCAAAAACAAACAAACAAACAAAAAACTCCCCATCACCAATAGAATGGATTTCTGACTTATTGTTACTGCAAGGTCTGCCTGTTTTGCTGTCTACTCTATCCCCCAGACTTTAGGTACACGACAGGCACATGGTAGGAAGCAATAAGGAAGCACTTCAGCAAATGAGTGAAGCATCATTTAAAAAAATCAACCTATTCTTTGAAAGTTTCATGCATTTATATAAACATTCCATTCACATCTGTCTTAGGGTTTTACTGCTGTGAACAGACACCATGCCATGACCAAGGCAAGTCTTCTAAAGGACAGCATTTCATTGGGGCTGGCTTACAGGTTCAGATGGTAAGTCCATTATCATCAAGGTAGGAGTATGACAGCCTCCAGGCAGGCATGGTGCAGGCAGAGCTGAGAGTTCTACATCTTCCTGTGAAGGCTGCAGATGGAAGACTAACTCCCAGGCAGCTAGGATCAGGGTCTTAAAACCCACACCCACAATACACATCCCTTCCAATAAGGCCACACCTTCTAATAGTCCTTTCCCTGAGCGCAGCATATACAAACCATCACTACACCCATCGTTCCATTTTCTCTTATCATCCCTCTGCTACCCTCTTTTATACCTCCAATGCCTCATTTTATTTCCTGTCCTTTTGTTTCATCTCAGGTTTTCTTTAAGACTCACTGGTCTAACTAGGGCTACTTGCATGGGTATAGGAAAGAAGCCATCTACTAGAGAGCATAGTGGCTCATTAATGTCTCCATCACTGAAGACAATGACCTCCTTTCCTTCCACAGCCCCTGACTGCCCCATGAAAGCACAATCCATTTATGACTAACTGTTAATTGCTTCAGTTTTGTGTGGGCCTTAGGCAGGTCATGGCAGTCTTGTGAACTCATGATTGCCTGAACCATATCATGTTCTAAGAGAGTATGTCATGGCTTTCCCCCCATTTCACAGCTCTTACATTGTTTCCATCTCTTCTGTGATATTCGCTGAGCTTGCAGAGGATGATAAGAACCAACACTTTTGCTCAACTCCTTTCTCTTTGCTTCAGATGCTTCATTGGGTTGCAGCTCATTTAAAGCTTTCACCCCCTGAATTCCTGCCTAGGTTATGCTTTTACAGTGAGGTCCCCCCACCTTTGGAAAAATCCCTCAAACACCTTGGAGTTTACTTCTATATTTCTTGGATTGCTAAGTTATTAGAAACATTGATGGAATTTGTAGAAACTCCTATACATCAACCCAAATTCCCCAGGGTTAACTTACTTAAGAGAGGATTAGCAAAGCTTTGGAGGCTGTGGCTGATCTCCATTACAAATGGGCCTGCTATGACCAGAGGAGCCTGAAGAGCCCAGGAAGAACTTAAGAGAATTTTTAAAAAGTTGAGCAGTCACATTCATCTGTTAAGCAGACAAGATGTATAGACGTTGAGCTATTTTTTAAAGCACATTTTAGAGAGGATAGAAAATAGCCTAGCTTGAGAAGATCGACAATTACCTTTCAAAATATATAAAAAGCATTTTATTTCAAGGTAACACTCTCAACGTTTGAGCAAGATGTAGGAAAAAGAGGGAAGGGTGCTAGCTGTCAGAACCTTGGGTGTTTGGTAACAGCATGTCAGGGTCAACCGTAGTCTCCCTCATTATTGGGCCTTTTAGGGAATCTGGGCTTTACTCTGTTTTCATGAGTTGGTCACAGTGTCTTACGTTCATCTAGTACCAAGCATCTTCCAGGTCCTAAGCATCTTCTTTGACAGAATGTAAGACAGATATGGACCATACCCGCCTATAATTTGTCATTTTTAAGAGTATGACATGCAGATTCACAGTTGTATACTGCAGTCTGGGTTATGTTGGTGGAAGTCCAGAAAGCAGAGGGTTAGGGAAAAAGTTACAAACTGATGATCTAGAGAAGAATCTGGAAGGGTAGATGAGAGAGGGGACCAGAAACGTAGAGGTGACACACACTAATGCAGATGGAGAAGTCGAAAGTTGAGAATTGGGAATAACCATTGATAATAATACAGATGGTCATTCAGATGAAGAGGAGTGGAATAGATGACAGAAAAATAAGAATGGTTTGAACTGTGGGTGTGTGAGATACTGGGAGATAGGTCAAGTTGTCCATTGGGATGTTCCTGACTCTTGGAGGAGATTGAAGGGATTGGATACTCTGCTCAAGTACTGAGTTACATAGGCTTGCATTTTTAGGTGTTTCAGGTAGAGGATACTACACATGCTGGGCTATGGGAGTGCACTGCTCAGGAAGAGCCTGGACTGGAGATGCATATTAGAGTATTATAAAAATTAAGATATAAACATAATTGGATCTGATTACTCAAGGGAAGTAAGCTTTAAAAAAAAAGAGGTGAGGAAAGCATAGGATCCCATTAGACTGTCGTGCTTACACAGTGGGCAAAGAGCTGCCTTCATGCTTACATGCTAGGTAAAGAGCTGCTTCCAGAAGATTTTAAAAAACAGAAACCAGAATGGCTCAGAGACTGTCCATGCAGGTGTTATCAATGAAGCCACAGGAGTGCACTATTTAAGGAAAAGGAAATTTAGTGAGAAAACCAGAAACAAGTGAGAAAAGTTATTGTCAGAGGCATTTTAGAGCAATGTGAGGTGTTGGGAGTGAGTGGAGTTTGATGCTGAATGGAAGGTAAGCATTAGAGCAGCAAATGTGGACAGCGGTGTCTGGAGCCTGGCTTCCTCAACTGTGGCTCGTGGGCTGGGGCACTATCGTGTGTTACGGTTGGACTCCTCTGAAGCCTTGGCTCTGAACACAGGACATTTGCCTTCTCCCTTGTGTGTGCCATCCTACCCCACAATATCAGTGAGCACTGCCCCACAATATCAGTGAGCACTGCCCCACATACCTTCTTATGCATATGAGGTTATTCTCTGCAGTGTCTTATACCATGCATAAGCAAATCCCTGCTTTTAAAGAATGACAATTATTTCACTGTCATTTTAACCTTAGCTAATATTAATTTAAATATTTTGTTCTAAGCAAGGCCTTTCAGAGACCACAGGATTCACACACACATACACTAAAAGTGACTGTGGCAGCATGTGAAGGGCCTGCAGAGGTTTAGGTCAGATGGAGAGGGGAAGTGGACCAGAACTGCCATCCCTAACTAGATGATATCTCTAATTTACAAAGGGAAAAAATTAGTTTTCTCCAGCAGAGTCTTGCTGGGTATAAAAGCATAGTTGACCGTGGGCCCCGTGCTCAGCCAGTAAAGGACCAATCTGAAACAAATTCAGTGGTATTTCCATTCATTTAAATAGCCTTCTGCTGTCTCTCCTGTTTTTTTTTCCCATACTTGTTCCTGAATTGTCCATTCCCCTCCCCACCTCCCTCCATCTGCCTCTTATTTGCCTGAAAAATTCTTAGATTTTTTGTTTGATTGTCTTTTTACATTTTTATTGGATATTTTCTTTATTTACATTTCAAATGTTATCCCCTTTTCCCAGTTTCCCCCCTCCTAGGAACCCCTATCCCATCACCCTTCCTCCTACTTCTATGAGCATGTTCCCCTTTCTAAGAAGGACTCAAGCACCCACATGTTGGTCTTCCTTCTTCTTGACCTTCAGGTGGTCTAAGAATTGTATCTTGGGTATTCCAATCTTTTGTGCTAATAACCACTTATCAGTGAGCGCATACCATGTGTGTTCTTTTGTGATTGGGTTACCTCACTCAGGATGATATTTTCTAGTTCCATCCATTTGCCTAAGAATTTCATGAATTCATTGTTTTTAATAGCTGAGTAGAACTCCATTGCGTAAATGGACCACATTTTCTGTATCTATTCCTCTGTTGAAGAATATCTGGCTTCTTTCCAACTTCTGGCTACTATAAATAAGGCTGTTATGAACATAGTGGAATATGTCTCCTTGTTATATTTTGAAGAATCTTTTGGGTATGTGCCCAGGAGCAGTATATCTAAGTCCTCAGGTAATATTATGTCCAATTTTCTGAGGAACCACCAGACTGATTTCAACAATGGTTGTACCAGCTTGCAAATCTACTAACAAACCCTTTTTCCTCCACATCCTAGCCGGCATCTGCTGTCACCTCAGTTTTTGATCTTAGCCATTCTGACTGGTGTGAGGCGGAGTCTCAGGGTTGTTTTGATTTGCATTTCCCTGTGACTAAGGATGTTGAACATTTCTTTAGGTGCTTCTCAGCCATTTGCTATTCCTCAGTTGACAATTTTTTGTTTAGCTCTGTACTCCACTTTTACAAGGGTTATTTGATTCTTGGGGTCTAACTTCTTGAATTCTTTATATAAATTGGATATTAGCCCTCTATCAGATGTAGGATCTTTTCCGAATATGTTGGTTGTTGTTTTGTCCTATTGACAGTATCCTTTGCCTTACAGAAGGTTTGCAATTTTATGAGGTTCCATTTGTTGATTCTTGATTGTAGAGCATACGCTATTAGTGTTCTGCTCAGGAACTTTTCCCCTATGCCCATATGTTCGAGACTTTTCCCCACTTTCTCTTTTTTTGACTCAGTATACCTGGTTTTATGTGGAGGTCCTGGATCCACTTGGACTTGAGCTTTGCACGGAGAGATAAGAATGGATCAATTTTCATTCTTCTACATGTTGATTGCCAGTTGAACCAGCACCATTTCTTGAAAATGCTGTCTTTTTTTCCACTGGATGGTTTTAGCTCTTTTGTCAAAGATCAAGTGACCATATGTGTGTGGGTTCATTTCTTGATCTTTAATTCTATCTCATTGACCTGTTTGCCTGTCACTGTACCAATACCATGCAGCTTTTATGACTATTGCTCTGTAGTACAGCTTGAGGTCAGGAATGCTGATTCCCCCAGAAGTTTATACTGTTGAGAATGGTTTTTGCTATCCTGGGATATTTGTTTATCCAAATGAATTTGAGAATTATTCTTTCTAACTTTAGGAAGAATTGATTTGAATTTTGATGGGGATTGCATTGAATTTGTAGATTGCTTTCAGCAAGATGTCCACTTTTACTATATTAATCCTGCCATCCATGATCATGGGGGAATCTTTCCATCTTCTGAGGTATTTTTTATTTCTCTCTTCAGAGACTTGAAGTTCTTGTCAAACAGATCTTTTACTTGCTTAGTTAGAGTTACACCGAGGTATTTTACATTATTTGTAACTATTGTGAAGGGTGTCGTTTCCCTAATTTCTTTCTCTGCCTGTTTATCCTTTGTGTAGAGGAAGGCCTCTGATTTGCTTGAGTTAATTTTATATCTGGCTACTTTGCTGAAGTTGTTTGTCAGGTTTAGGAGCTCTCTGGTGGAATTTTTGGGGTCACTTAAGTATACTATCATATCATCAGCAAATAGTGATAATTTGACTTCTTCTTTTCCAATTCGTATTCCTTTGATCTCCTTTTGTTGCCTAATTGCTCTGGCTAGGACTTCAAGTACAATATTGAATAAGTAGGAAGAGAGTGGGCAGCCTTGTCTAGTCCCTGATTTTAGTGAGATTTCTTCAAGTTTCTCTCCATTTAGTTTGATGTTGGCTTCTGGTTTGCCGTATATTGCTTTTACTATGTTTAGGTATGGACCTTGAATTTCTGATCTTTCCAAGACTTTTAACATGAAGGGATGTTGAATTTTGTCAAATGCTTTTTCAGCATCTAATGAAATGACCATGTAATTTTTTCCTTGAGCTTGTTTATGTAGAGGATTACACTGATGGTTTTCTGTATACTGAACCTTCCCTGCATCCCTGGGAGGAAGACAGAATGGGTGAATGTGCTGAATGATTATTTTGATGTGTTCTTGGATTTGGTTGACAAGAATTTTATTGAGTATTTTTACATCAATGTTCATAAAGGGAATTGATCTGAAGTTCTTCTTCTGTGTTGGCTCTTTGTGTGGTTTAGATATAAGTGTAATTGTAGCCTTATAGAACAAATTGGGTAGTGTTGCTTCTGTTTCAGTTTTGTGGAATAGTTTGAAAAGTATTGGTGTTAGGTCTTCTTTGAAGGTCAGATAGAATTCTTCACTAAATCCATCTGGTCCTGGGCTTTTTTGTTTGTTTGTTTGTTTGTTTGTTTGTTTGGAGACTATTAGTGACTGCTTCTATTTCTTTAGAGCTTGTGGGACTGTTCAGTTCATTTATCTGATTCTGTTTTAACTTTGGAACCTGTTATCTGTCTAGAAAATTGTCCATTTCATCCAGATTTTCCAATTTTGTTGACAATAAACTTTTGTAGTAGGATCTGATGGTTTCTTGAATTTCCACATTTCCATTGTTATAGCTCCCTTTAATTTGGCTACTATTTATGTGCCCTCTAGTTAGTCTGGCTAAAGGTTCATCTATATTGTTAATTTTCTCAAATTACCAGCTCCTGGTTTTGTTGATTCTTTGCATAGTTCTTTTTGTTTCTCTTTGGTTGATTTCAGCCCTGAGTTTGATTGTTGCCTACAGTCTACTTCTTTTGGGTGTATTTGTCTCTTTTTTCTCTAGAGCGTACAGGTGTGCTGTCAAGCTGTGAGTATTTCCACTTTCCAGTTCCTTTTTGGAGGCACTTAGAGCTTTGAATTTTCCTCTTAGCACTGCTTTCCTTGTGTGCCATAAGTTTTGGTGTGATGTGTCTTCATTTTCATTAAATTCTAAAAAGTCTTTAATTTCTTTCTTTATTTCTTCCTTGACCAAGTTATCATTGAGTAGAGAATTGTTCAGCTTCCATGTGTATGTGTGCTTTCCCTTGTTTTTGTTGTTATTGAAGACCAGCCTTAGTTTGAGGTGATCTGATAGAATGCATGGGATTATTTCAATCTTCTTGTATCTGTTAAGGCCTGTTTTGTGACCAATTATATGGTCAATTTTGGAGAAGGTACCATGAGGTGCTGCAAATAATGTATATTCCTTTACTTTAGGATGAAATGTTCTATAAATATCTGTTAGATTCATTTAATTCATAACCTCTATTAGTTTTACTGTGTCTCTGTTTAGTTTCTGTTTCCCTGATCTGTCCATTGCTGAGTGGGGTGTTGAAGTCCCCACTATTTTTGTGTGGGGTACGATGTATGCTTTGAGCTTTAGCAAAATTTCTTTTATAAATGTAGGTGCCCTTGAATTTGGAGCATAGATGTTGAGACTTGAGAGTGCCTATCTCCAGAGCGTTGGATCTATGCATGTGTGCATGTGTCCATGTGTCCCTGTGTCACAGCTTCTTTATTTGTATGTGATTGTTTGAATGAGAATGGCATACATTGTCTCATATACTTGGATGCTTAGTGTCCAGAGAGTGGAGGTGTTTGAAAAATTTGAAGGTGAGGTTTTGTTGAAGTAGATGTAGCTATGTTACAGGAAGTATATCACTGTGGATGGGCTTTAAGGTTTCAGAAACCATGACAGATCCCATCACTGTTCTTGCTGCCTGAGGAGGATCAGGATGTAGAATTCTCAGCTACTTCTTAAGCACCATGCCTTCTACTCGCATTTAATGCTCCCTGCCATGATGATAACAGGGTAAGGCTCTTAAATTGTAAGAAAGTTCTTATTTCCCTTTTATTTATAACATGCTTTCCTTTTAAAAAGATACCTTTGTCATGGTGTCTCTTCACAACAATTGAACACTGATGAAGATAGTGTTATTGGACATCAAGCTGAGGGTCTTGTGCATTCTAGATAAATATTCCACCAAAAGAGCCACATCCAATCCAAAAGAATACCAGTAATATTTAATTTGCATAACTATTCTATGCACCTGTATACCAAGGGTCAAATAAAAGTTTCTCAGGAGAGTAGGCGTCAAAGTAGACAAATTTTGAGAAGCCCTGCTCTTAGCTGTTGTTCTAGAGAATCACTTTCCATGTTTTCTCCCTGTTTGCACATAGCCAGTTTGTTTTCCATCTCAATCTTTGCTCCAGAGCCATCTCTACTTTATTGTGAAGGATGCTCTGGCTAGTGGGAGGAAGCTGGTCAGTACTGGAGTGGGGATAACAACAGCTTTAGGTTAACAAAACTTCAGAATGCAGAACTTCCAAGATTAGAAAGAAATAAAGCAATAACTATAACTAGAAAAAATAGGGTTCAAAGCAAAAATTGGGAAGAAATTTAGGAGACAGGGTATGAAAGGTCTTGAAAGAGTACTCTGGGGAGATTGTTGTTCAATGTCTGCCAATACATGCCACCATTGATATCAATTGACTATAAAATGTGAACCTATAATACAAAATAATTTTAAACTTTGAATCAATGACATTATTTCTCTATAGTCTTTCTTTAGATGGAGGCTGCTCTCTTTTTTTAATGAAAAGGGATAGATTTATTCATTTTAGTGTGTGTGTGTGTGTGTGTGTGTGTGTGTGTGTTTGTCTACATATATGTATGTTTACTATGTATGTACCTACTGCTAATTGAACCAGAGGATTCCCCTGGGACTGGAGTTACTGTGGTTGGGAGCTGCCATTTGCATGCTGGGAATTGAATTTGCCACTCTGGAAGAGTAGCCAGTACTGCTGATCTCTGAGCCATCTCTCTAGGTCTTGCTTTCTCTCATCTGGATTGTATTCTCAACTCTCAGGTGAGGCATGGCCATGGCTTGGGTTTCAAGTGAGGAATGATTCCCCATTTGTTGAATGTAGGTATCTTTGAGTCCAGCGTGTAACAATTGTGAGAGCTGTGTTAATAAAAGCTTCTAGTTTAACATGTTATTGCTGAATGATTTTTTTTCATGGAGTGCTTATTCTCACCACTGGAGACATCAGTAACACTGTCATTTTAATAGCTGCTTTTTATGGTGAATGGCATAAGCATATTTCCTGCCCCTTCTAGCACACTGCCTATTATGCAGATACAGCTCTAACCAAGCAGAGTTGTAAGAGGTATAAATAAATAATTTTGCATTTTTCTCATAGGACAAATGACTAAATGCTAATTTGGAAGCTGGCAAACTTGGCTTGCTTGTTAGAGAATGTTATAATAATGTGCCCAGTCTCTGCAATTCATGCCATATATCCTATTCCAGATAGCAAATGTCCCAATGAATAAATGAACTGCGCCTCTTCTAATGCTGTTTTCTTGAGGACAGGAAACTTATGTGGGCAGAGGCAGAAACTTTGTCTTGTTTCCAGTGACTGGATCCCAGTTTTCATTTATATATGCCTACAAGTCTAGGTAGAAATGATGTGTTTTCTATAAGTTTGTCTATATCATGACCCACAATATCACCTGGTATTTCCTGAACCATTTTATTTCCTGAGATTTAAAGTGTTTGTTTTTTAGCTGCCACAGACAGACAAGGGTATCTTCTAATACTGAGAGTTCTCTGGTTACCTTCAGTGAATTGCATCTCTTTACAAACTTGGTAGAATTTATTATCTGATTCATTAGAAATTGTTTCAAGTATGCAAGGACTATCTAGTATTCAAAAGTTAAACTGAAAAAAAAAACCTTAAAAATCTAGTGTTTTAATCACTTACAAACTACTGTGTTTGCTCCTAAATCACTTTCAGACAACTGTCTCCCACATAGCACTGTGTGATGACCATCACATAATAGTCATTGTTATGGTCACTGTGTGATGGCATTGAGTGATGGTCATAATGTAAAGCCCACTGAGTAGTGATCATTGCATGATGGTCACTATGTGATAGCCACAGTGTGTTAGCCACGGTGTGATGGTCACTATGCAATGGTGAGTGCATGATGGTACTGTGAGATAGTCACTGTGTGATGATCACTGTGTGATGGTCACTGTGTGATGGTCACTGTATTATGGTTACTGTGAGGTAGACTCTGTATGATGGCCTCTGTGTGATGATCACTGTGTAATGGTCACTGTTTGCTGGTCACTGTGTTATGGTCACTGTGAGATAGCCACTGTGTGATGGCTACGGTGTGATGAGCACTGAGTGATGGCCATTATGTGACAGCCACCATGTGATGGCCATGGTGGTTTGGTCACTGAGTAATAAACACTGTATGATGGCTATTGTTTGATGGCCACTTTGTAATGGTAACTGTGTGATGTTAAATGTAGGATGGTCACAGTATGATGGCATCCATGTGATGATCACTGAGTGATAGCTACTCTCTGATTCCCATTTGCTATGGTCACTGTCTTATGCTGATTGTGTGTTCATTTTTGTGATCCATTTTGTGATCATTGTGTGATGGCCGCTTTGTTTTGTCCATTTTATGATGGCTACTGTGTCATGGCCAACCTCTTGATGGTGACTGTATGATGGTGACTGTATGATGGTGACTATGAGATGGCTATTTTGTGATATTAATTGCATGGTAGATACCGGGTGATAGCTATGATTTGATGGCTACTGCGATGTCTACTGTGTTATGGATACCATGTGATGGCCATTGTGCAATAGAAACTGTTTGATTGCAAATTGTGAAATAGTCATTGTGTGATGGTCACTATGTGATGGTTATTGTGTGATGGACACTGTGCAATGGTCATAGTGTGATGGACATTGAGTGTTATGTACTGAATAATGGCCACCATGTGTTTGTCACTTTGTGATGGTCACAGTTTGATGATCAGTAAGTGATGGCCAGAGTGTGATTGTCACTTTATGATGACCAAAGTGTATTGACCACTGAGTGATGGCAGAGTATGATGACATTTCTGCGAAGGTCACTGTGTAATGATCTATGTGATGGTCACTGTGTAATTGACACTTTGTTGTGGCCATTGTGTGATAACTATCATATTATGGGAACCTTGTGATTGTCACCATATCATTGCCACCATGAGATGGCCACTTTGTGATGGTGACTGTGTGGTGGCCACTGCATAAGGGTTACCATGTAGTACATTCTGTGATATCCACTGTGTTATGGACACCATGTGATGGCTACTTTGTGATACCGTGTGATGGACACTGTGTGTGATGACCACTGTATGATGGCTGCAGTGTGATTACCACTGAGTGATGGTCACTGTATGATGGTCATTTTGTGTTAGCCACAGCAAAGTGATCACAGAGTGATGGCTAGTATGTTATGGCTCTTGTGTGATAGCCACTGCATGTGATGTCCACTAAGTGATGGCCACTGAGTAATCACCACAGTCTGATGAACTCTGTATGATTGTCACTATAATATCCATTGTACGATGGCCACCATGTCATAGACACTGTGTGATTGTCACTTTGTCATGGTCAACAGGAAATGGCAATTGTGTGATGGCTAGCATGTAATGGACATTGTGTGAGTTTTCACAATGCTATGGCCACCATATGATGGACATTGAATGATAGTCACCACATGATGGACACTGTGCGATTGTCACCATGCCATGGTCACTGTGTGATAGTCACTGTGTGATAGCCATTATGGCGTGGCCATTGTATAATGGGCCTTCTGTGATGTTCAGTGTATGATAGACAGTGAGGTAGCAACTGTATACTATAGCCATGATGGTCGTTGTTACGGATATGGCATGAATGCCACTTTGATGGCTGTTGTGTGATGGTCGTTGTGTGATGGTCACAATTTGATAAACTCTATATTGATCACTATGTGATCGCCACTGTGTGATGATAACTGTTGATGACCACCAATGTGTGATGGTCATCATGTGATGGCCACTGTATGATGGCCACCTTGTGAAAGACACTGTGTAATGGTTACTGTGATGGTCACTGTATAATCACTACTCGGTGCTTACCATTGACTGATGGTCTGTCATAGATCAGGCTTGACAGGTCCAGGGAAACTGAGGTGAGGGAATAAAGCTTGATCGATTGGAGCCAGCACTCCTAGTGACTGAAATGGACAAAAAAGTAGGGAAAGACACACACACACACACACACACACACACACATACACACACACACACTAGATGAATCAAGACAAGCTCTAACAACTTCACACATACAAATTCATAGATACATATACAATCACATACTGGGTGGATGGAGAAAAGCTCCAACCACTTTACATAATATACATACATGTATTTTATGGATGGGTAGAGTAAAGCTCCAACAACTTTATTTTTTTCTCCCACAGTTTATATATCCTAGCAACATCTTTCAAGCAGAACAAAAGTCACAATATGGTTATATTCTATTTTTCTTTTAGTGAATTATTATGAAAAAAACATTATGTTCCCTAATACCTTTACATGAAAAACCTTTTAAGTATTACATGGAGAAAAGCAAATTATTTCCAAGAACCCACATGCATTCACAACTAAGCAACTTGTTATAGATTAACAAAGTATAAGAAAGCAAAGTAATTTTCTCAGCCAGTTTATTTTTACTGGTAGGCTGAAATTTATGGTTACAAAGAAAGGATCAATTATCTTATTACTTATCTTAAAAATTATCTTATAAGAATCTTAAATGAATGACAAATCTAAACTTTTATATAACAAACAATCAGTAATTTCTATTTTAAATACTCAGAGTGTATAGCTAATCATTAACTTTTTATTTTATTAAATCATATCAGGAGGCTGAGGGCAAAAATGGGTACAAGAAATTAATCATCACCTTGATCACTAGACCAGCTTTAACACTAGAGGTAGACCAGCTAGTGCTGGCCAGCTGCCATTGTTCTTGTTCTCTGACCTTAAACCATCCCTAGCTCAGTACTGAATATGCTTTTCTGTGCTCTAATTGTTCTCTAAGATTTTCCACATCTGAGCCACTAGCAAAAACATTTTAACCTAATTTCACTAACAATCTACATCTCCAAATTTGCTAAGGGTAGTGGTCACTGCTATCAATCTACATACATCTCTAAATACTTTCTAAGGGTGTAGCTTGAATCATGAATCTGTTTTTTCAAGCAATGCTTATGAGGGATGTCATGTTAGGGCAACAAGCAGAACAAAACTCAAATAGCATGATGTTCTCAGGACATGTAATCTTTGTGTCTCTGTCTCTCCAAGATAAACCCATTTTATTTGTGCTAACTGGTACGCTGCATTCTATGAGATCTAAAGCTGTTTTGCTGTTCTTCTTGCATGGGCCTCAACAGTGGCCATTGTGTGATAGCCACTATGTACTGAACACTGTGTGATGGTCACTATGTGATGGCTACTCTCTGATAGCCATTGTGTGGTTGTCACTGTGTGATAGCCACTCTGTGATGGTCATTGCATAATAGCCACTGCTTGACAGCCTCTGTGTAATGGCCACTGTGTGTTGTTGGCTGCTCTGTGATGACCACTTTGAGATTACAACTGTATGATGATGAAATTTTGATGATCCATGTGTGATAGTCTCTGTGTGATTGTCACTGTGAGATGACCACTAGTCTAAGCACTGGATGACTCTAGTGAGAAGAATAAACACCATGTTCCCCTGTTTCTTGAATCTTAGATAAACGAGAAAGAGAACCTATTAGTAACTCACAAATGTGCCAAGTGCACATGTCCTTGGCTCATGTGCACTTGTAGATGAATTAGACTGTGGTGTTTGAACAGACATGGTCCCATACTCTTGAGTTTAAATTCTTGGCCCATGGGGAATGACACTATAAGGAGATGTGACCTCCTTGTAGTAGTTATGGTTTTGTTGGAGGAAGTGTCTCTGTGGGGGCAGGGTTTGTGGTCTCATACATGCTCAAGCTATACTCAGTATGACACACAGTCTCCTTCTTCTGCCTGTGGATCAAGTTTTAGAACTCTCAGTTTTTTCAGCACCACATCTGCCTGCACACTGCCATGTTTCCTGCCATGATGATAATGGACTCAACTTCTGAAACTGTAAGCCAGGCCCAAATAAATGTTTTTCTTTATAAGAGTTTCCTTGGTCATGGTTTCTCTTCAGAGCAATGAAACCCTAACTAAGACAGAGAATGACAATTATTCATTTATGTAGATTGCTTAGAAAGGCATATTTGGAAATGCTGCATATGAAATGTGACCAGTTGGTAGGACTGACCACAGACAGATGAGGTTCCTGAAATACCATCTATACTTAGGACCCATAGTGAACACACAGGAGTTTGCTCCTTATTAGCCCTCATCCCTTGCCAATTATCAAATATTTTGAAAGTCTTCCTTATCCATGCATGTGATGAAGAAATTGACAGGGATTCTTCTTCAGAAGGATACAGTAAGTGGGTCTTAAACCCTTTAAGGAGTTGTAGATTTGGGCATGACTTCAGTAGAAGAGAAAGGCCATGGAGAGGTGTAATGGCTTGCTGAAATGTTTATGGAACAGACATTGATAACAGCTCATGAGGGCCTATGGGGAAGGTAGACTCTTCACCACTTCCATATTCAGTATGATAAGTAGTGAAGGAACAACAAGACACCACTGGAGTTGGCTATATGCAAAGCAGTGTCCTCAGATGACAGTCAGAGTCAGTAAGACAGGAGAAAAGGGAAAATTCAGAAAGTGAAGGACTCTGTTGAAAGTGCTTCAACAAACAGGAGTGCAAGTCCTCTGAGTGTACAGTGACAGGTGTGAGAAAGACATTGAGTGGTGGGACCTTGAATCAGGTGGAAAAGGTGGTGGGCTAAGAACCTAGGAGCCTGGTGGCTAATGACGGTGTTTCTGACAGGGCCAGATATGTTGTGCCCTGAAGGTTTGTCATAGTGTCTTTCTGGGGAAGGCATAGTTTGCAAGTCCTGGTTTAGTCCTAGACACTTGTTGTGGAGATAGCTGACATCTGCAGGCTAATGTGTGTCTGTGAGACTCTCTTTGTGCTTTTGTCTAGGCAAGATGGAAAACATTGTTGCCATTACCCAGGGGCCTTTGTGATAGCCACATAATTTATTTGCATGTTTTCAAGTGTAAATTTTTAAATCTATTGCATTTCATATTGTAAAAGCATGCTCTTGTCTTTTTGGGCCCACATTATGTGTTTCTGATAGTCTTTGAATAGAATGGCCCTGCTTTATATAGGTATAGAAACAGATCCCACATGAATTAAGCTCCTGGATATGATCAAGGCTCATCTATGTATGTATATTTTTAGAAATGTCACTGGAAGTATTTAACCTGTGTTCAGAGCTGTGGATCTCTGGACCACCATCTCTGAGAGGAGAAGGAAAATGGGCCAGATGTCACTCAAGTGGACCATGTGGTATCAGCTCCATGAAATTTGGATCCCGTGTCATTTTGACACCTAGGTCAAGAACTACCCTGCCTTGTGTTTTTGTTACGACTTCATTTGTCCTCAGGGTAGTTCTGTTGCTGTACAAGGGTGAACCCACAAACAAGCAGGTCAAGCTACATGACATGCATGGAATTTGTCAAGAGGTTTTGGTTCTCCTCTAACAAATACTGGCCTATACATTGAGGAGAGCCAAGGAATAGAGCAATTTGGCACCTGCACACTACATACTGCATGTGAATGTGTGCACAGGGGCATAGACATGTGTGTATATGTGAGTTCATGGGAAGTATACCTGTGTCTGATTAAAGGTACACATGTCCACACATGTGTATGCAGGGGAGTACACTTGTGTGTGTAATGGTGTATTCATGTACGTGTGCATGTCAGTGGAAATAACTCCTCAGGTGATGTCTCTTACCTTGTGTTTTGAGGCAGGTTCTTTTGTTGGCATGTAAATCACAAGATTGGTTAGCCTCACTGGCAAGCAAGACCCAGAGACCCCTTGAGTGTGTTTCCTACACTGGACTAGAATCACTTACCACCACATTTCTTAAATGTGGATTTGAGATTCCAATTCTGGTCCTTATACTCAGAGGACAAACTATTGACTGAAGGATCTTCTCAGCCCTGGAGAGGGTAATTCATTCCTGCTTAGTGTCAATCAACACATGAATGGATAGGTTAGCTAATCTCCTAGGATATTTTAACCCATACTGCAGATAACCCTCTGAAAGCCTTAGAAATATTAATGAGATATTTATTTTTACAGATGTTATAAGCCAATAACTTCAATCTTTGAAGTTATCTTACTGAATAAGTATTATTATTATTATTATTATTATTATTATTATTATTATTATTATTTCGTTTCTTGAGACAGGATTTCTCTGTGTAGCCCTGGCTGTCCTGGAACTCACTCTGTAGACCAGGCTGGCCTCGATCTCAGAAATCCACCTGCCTCTGCCTCCCAAGTACTGGGATTAAAGATGTGCACCACCACCACCGCCCGGCTGAATAAGTCTTGAAGATAAAAGACAGAGGGAAAATAATCACCCAACCATTATCCATGTTCACTGAGATTTTATTAATAAGCAGGGCTCAAACCAACCAGCTCACTTATGCCTTGCAAGAAGCAGTATCACGTCTCTTAGGAGCTCAACTTTTTCAGTTTTATTTCCACTAAGGAGACAAAGGCAGTTTACTTATTCTGCAATTACTGTAGGTGGCAAGCTATCAATAAAATTGCATGCTTTCCCCAGTGGTTATGCAATCCTAATAATTAAATCTACACATCTGCTAAATAACAGCAGATTCAAAGTCTAGCAATTTACATGGAAGAAAACAGATGTCATTCCGCCATAATCTCTTCACATTCACCATGAGTGCTGTGAAAGCTATGCACCCCGTCGTGATTAATCTATCAAAATATTCTACTCCGTTTACTTCTTTTTATTACATCCTGTGTCACAGGAGATGGAGCAGCTGTTTCTGGATGGATGGCAGAGAACTGGTACCAAATAAAGAATTCTCTGAATAGACTCAGCAAACCCATGCTATCAAATTATTAGAAAAGAGAGCTTGAGTGTCTACAGTGGGATGATTTTAGACCTTCCAAGGGAGCTACTGTTTCCATCAGCCCCGAAAGTGGAGAATGATCTGTGACACAGGAAGAATAGTGCATTTTCCCTTCACGGAAAAGTGTATTGCAGGATGTTAATTCCTCACCTCTGAATTGTAAAGTCAAGTTCATATCTTGTGTTAAGTACAGTGACTTAATTTAAAAAGTAGGTTCTTCCTCAATTAAGTTGCCATTAAAAAAACCTTCACTTTAAGGAAAAAACATATGAAAAACATGTTCAATTTCTTTCTAAGGTGACCAACACGGGAATTTTGAGTGACATTTTCCTACTTGGCTAGATAGAAATGGCCTAAGTAGAGGCTCATACAGTATTTTAGTTTATTTCATTGGTTTTAGATTGTTTTAATTTGTACTAGGGTAGGGAAAACTAGTCACTGACTCCAGAGTAGAGAGTGCAGGGCTAACCATTGCCTGCTTTGGACAGGTATTAACAAAAGTCTGTGGCTCCAGGCAGAGAGCCAAACAAAAAGATGATATAACTTCTTTACTTAGCCAGAGGAAGCTCACAGTCTTTCTAACATGGTCTACATGGGAATTTTGGATGACATTTTCCTACTTGGCTAGATAGAAATGGCCTAAGTAGAGGCAAGTGCAGTATTTTAGTTTATTTCATTTGTTTTAATTTTCAAAATAGGTGTGATGTTGAGTTTTGTGGTTATATTATTCCTCTGGGAGAGAGGTCAAAATGAAGGTTTGTCTGGTTACTGGCTCAAGGATATGTTGATTTGGGGAAAAGGTTTTGTTTTTGTGTTTTTGGAAAAGATGATTATGGTATTTACATCTTCCAGAGATATACAGGATGAAGAGAGACCTCCGGAGGACTAGATTCCAGAGAATCAAACAAAAAATATATCTTGCTGATACTGAAATCTTGTTTTGAGATTTATATATTACAGAATATACAGCCTTGGTGAATTTCCTCATCAGACATGCTGAACTGGCCTGCTTGAACTACTGATGTTCTGGATTTCAGCTGGATTCAGTCAAGACACAGACATCAGAGACTAATAAATCCTGTTTTCCCTACACTTACCCCCCTTCATAACATTTCAAAGTCCATGTTCAGCTTGAAGAAGTTATGAAGAGTCATTGACCCAGTTCCCTGGGCTTTGGGGCTGGAAAGGATTATTAATAGGATGTTTTTTTAGGGAATGTAAAAATGGTCATATTTGAAACAGGGAGGAAATAGCTAGGCTTGATTGTATAGCCATAATCTCATTTGATAGAAATCTTTATAATTGTTACTAAGTTAAAGTCATAAGTTCTTATTTGGTACAGAATTTATTCTGATACAAAAATCAAGGTTATCATTGGTATAAATCTCTTCTATTGATACTAAATATTTATAAGTACAGGGCTTAGACCCAGTCCTCCTTTTGCTGTTATTATAAACTGATCTGAGATGACTAAGCCTGTGAGTTTAGGCCAAATAACAAATTCATGGCTCTGAGCTTATTGTTAGGGTGTTTCAAGATTTTAACTAAAAAACAGCCGAGAGTAGTTAACAGACAACAGTCCAGACTGCTTTACATAGGTAATTGGTTATCAAAAACATCAGAAATCTACAGAACATGATGTTTATTGTGTTTATTCACTTGCTGAGATGAGTCTGGTCCTGATAGCTTTCCCTGTCGTGGATTCAAAGAAGAAATAGAGCATCTTGAGTTTCTCCGGTTGTGGTGAAATTGCCTCCTCATCTACAGACAATGCTGTCTTAAAAGGGACACACTTACAGCCTTAGGACAGCTTAATCTGCTGAGACAGAATAGGCGGGTCCTTAATTTTCCTGTTTCTCTTGTCTGTCAGACATTCATGGGCCAGAAGGCTGAAGACCTCCAATGTTTTGAAGTAAAGGACTGTCCAGGTGTTCAGCAGTCTCTATCAATTGGATAAAATTTTGGAAGCTGTGTTAGACTTCCTATATATTTTCAATTATTATCTGTCATTCTTGGACTTCTGACAGGTTTGAAAAACTACATAGTCCCCTAGCCAGCCCAGACTTTTTAATTTGAGAGGGTGGTTTTCAGGTGGCATTCAATTTAAAGCCAAGACATAGCCAGGTGCAAAGTTTTTGTCTTTTAAGTTAGGATAGAAGATAGTGTTCAATTTTATTGGCAAAACCTTTGGACTGGGAGTTAAATTTATCTTATACCATATAATTTATAATATGTAATAGTTGTATTCAATTTTTTGAGAGAAAGTTTTTATTTTTACTTAAACAGAAAGGGTGAAATGTTGCAGCATTTTCACAGTCCAATCACATTAGGGGAGTGACAGGTCTATGATTGGACAGGAATAGGGAGGCAGAGCTAGAAATTAGGAGTGAGGAGGTCTAAGGTGAGAGGAGAAAAGGAGAATAAACATGGAAGCAGATGAACAGGAAGATGATCCAGACCCTGCATGATTTTAAACATCCACAATTAGATAAGGTTTTTACAAGGTTAGAATAACTGAGTTAAAACATTATCTTTATCATTTGGCTCTGAAATTATTGTATTGGCATCTTGTAAATTGTGATCTTGTTGATATATAAACGTGTTTAGATAATTACGCCTTAAGAGTCATGTTTCTACTGGGTAACTAGGTGCTAGATGACTGATTGTGGGCTGTGTGGAGCATTGCATGTAAGTGAGATGATCTTCCTAGCTGGGCGAGGAAAGCAGGACCCCACTGGGACATAGCAATGTGACTGACCAGTAGCGGGACCAGAGCTAAACCCTGTACCAGTGGGGCAAGAGAGTTTGTGGAGTGATCTTTTTAAATATTTCCTGCAACAACTTACCCTGAATTAATGAAAAATAGTGTTTTTTTTAATGTTAGGGAAATTTGATAATAGGGAAATATTGAAGTATCCCTAGAGATTTACTGGATGGATATTCATGGACAACTCTGTGATAATAAAGGTGTAATAATTCATTGGTCTTGAGAAGAAAGAAATTTTATTGTCCTCAAGAGTAGTTCTTAACCCTCCGTGTACAGGAACACCTGTTCTACTTCTCTCCGACTACTAACTCCAACCCTTAGGAAGCTAAAGCACACAGAGATTCTGATGCACAAAGTAGGGTGTTTTAGGATGCCGGCCAGTTAGGTCTTATGCAGGCTATCTCCAGGTAGTTTTGAGAAATGATTGGTCAAATAAACAATGCTATGGTATATGACCTCTCTCTGTCTCTCTGTCTCTCTCCCCCTCCTCTGTCTCTGTCTCTGTCTCTGTCTCTGTCTCTGTCTCTCTCTCTCTCTCTCTCTCTCTCTCTCTCACACACACACACAAACACACACACGCACAATATACACATGCAGACACACTATATACTCCATGTATTTGTAATAAGCATGAAAGAATTCAGAAATCCTTGGAGCCAGGCTTCTGTGTTTAGATTCTAGCTTAGCTTTTGCCAGAGCTGCCATTTTATGCTAAGTCTACTTTTTTGAAGCGTCAATGATGTAGTCAGTGTTCTATTGCTGTGAAGAGATACCATGGCCACTGCAACTCTTTTAGTAGATGCTTGCTTATAGTTGCAAAGGTTCAGTCCATTATTAGCATGGAGGCAGGCAGGCAGACATGGTGCAGAAATAGGGTCACTATCTTATTTCTTCTATATATGAATCTTGAGGCATCAGAAAGAGACAGACACTGACTGGGCTAGGCTTGAGGTGAGTTACAAACTACCTCTAGGAAGGCCACATCTCCTAATCACTCTCAGTTAGTGCCATTTCCTAGTGATTAAGCATTCAAATAAAAGGAATAGGGGGGTTTCATTCCTATTCAAACAATAATACTCAGTGTCTGCAAATGAACAGATATTATTAATGGTATTTGAAGATGTATTGTACATGTTTACTTCTGGAAGGACTATATTTGCTGCCTTCAATGTATTTTTCTCCTATACTTTCTAAGTCTTTTGTTTTAAAGACATATATATATATGTTTATTTATGTATATGAGTGCATACATGCATGTGTGAACATGTATGAAAGTGTGTGTGTGTGTGTGTGTGTGTGTGTGTGTGTTTCCAGATGCATTGGATTCTCTGTAATTGGCAATGCAGGAAGCTGTGAACTGCCTGATGAGCCCTTGGAGCCAAATTCTGGTACTAAGAAGCAACTGTCCTTAACCATTGAGCCACACTCTCTAGGCTCTCTAAGTCTTTAAAAAGACCATTTTTTTCTATTGGAAATGGAATTTTTTCCTATAATACATCCCAGTTATGGCTTCCTCTTCCTGTGATTCTCCTGGTTCTACTCCACCTCTTCCTCTCATTTGGAGTCACATTTCTTTTTCTCTCATTAGAAGACAAATAGGCTTTTAGGAATAACAATGAAATAAAATAAAATAAAGCAAAAACTAACACAGACTAGAACAAAATAAACAAGCACAAGGAAAAGAACCCAAGAAAAACGTACAAGAAACAGATACAGACATGCAGAGACCTGCTCATTCACACACTCGAGAATCCCATAAAAACACTGAACTTGAAACTATAATATATACTCAAAGGACCTGCAAGTAAAAAAAGAGAAAAATATTAATAAAATAAAATTAAAATGAAAGATTAAAGAGAAGTCCTCACATGACTTTGCAAGACAAAGAAGCTCCAGAGATGCCATTATTGAATTTGACTTTGTTAGCTGTGCAGTGTACCCTTAAGAATATACTGTTTCAGGTGGATTTCTGAGTTTGAGGCCAGCCTGGTCTACAGAGGGAGTTCCAGGACAGCCAGGGCTACACAGAGAAACCCTGTCTCAAAAAACCAAACCAAACCAAACAAGAAAGAATACATTGCTTCTCAGGAGACTTCCCTGGAGGAAACTAACTTTCCGTTTTCAAGTGTTTATCAACTGGAGATATCGTCAAGGTAAGTGATAGGGCATGTGCCATGTGGCTCAAATTGTGTTTAAAAGGCCTTATTTTCTTGGTGTTCTCCAGTCTTTCTGGCTTTTACTCTTTCTGCCTCCTCTTCCACAGGCTTGCCTAAGGCCCAAGGGGAAGGGTACATGAAGACATCCATTTAGGGCTGAGTGATCTAAGGTCTCTTATTCTGCAGATTATCTGGCTGTGGGTCCCATTTCCTGCAGGAGGAGGCTTCTCATCAAGATACTGATGTATGAGTATAATAGAGTGTCACTGTAGTTATTTTATCAACGTGTTTCTTTAGTTGAACAGTAGAGCTTGACTTTTACCCTATGTCCCTCACCCAAGCAGTGTCAGGCATGAGTTTTCTATCATGGAGTGGGACTTATTAGATCTTATATTTTAGGCTGTGAGGCTGAGCCATCTCTCCAGCCCTAGATCTTATACTTTGAAAAGTTTGGTGCTGCCATTACACTGGCATCCCTTGCAGGAAGAACACCATTTTAGAACAAAGAGTTTGTGGTTGGGGTGGTGTTTATATTTCTCCTAGGGTAGTGTCCCAGTACCAAAGGCTCTGGGACATAGGGGAGCAAGCTCCAAGTATGCACTTGCTTGGCTTTTCCAAGTTCAATATGTTGTGTAGGTGTAGTCTGCAGTAGTTGGGCCTTGGCAGAAGGTTGTGGAGAGAAATCTGTAGCCTTGGCAACAGCCTGAGTTCTTTGGGAATTCTCATGGAACCACTTTAACCACCAGCTCAGTTAGATGTAACACCTTCCTGGTATTGGAAGTTTCATTTGGTGACAAGAGTTGTCCAGTTGGGGGATCTGTTTTCTACGTTGTATGAAATTTTGTTTAGATTTCCTTCCTATATGTATGTATTTTAGGAGATTCCTACTGCATTAGGTTTTCATATCACCCCTCAAATGGCCCTTAATTTTAGTTGTCTCTCATTTTTCTTCTCCATCTGCAGTTGATTATTCCACTCCAGATCCCCCATCAATCCACAACTTCTCTATTTCCCTTTCCAAAGAAGAGCTCTTTCCCCTGGTCCCTTACTCTAGACCTAAGCTAAGCTCTCCCCCGGTCCCTTACTCTAGACCTAAGCTAAGCTCTCCTCCGGTCCCTTACTCTAGACCTAAGCTATGTTGTTCAACAGCTGTAGCTTGTTTATCATTGACTTAACAGCTATGTGCACATATTAGCAAATACAAACCAGATTTGTCTTTCTGGGTCTGGATTACATCAGTCAGAATGATTTTTCTTAGTTCCACCCATTTTCCTGTGAGTTTTATGAATTCATTTATTTTCACTGCAAAGTACCATTCCATTTTGTAAGAATAGCACATTTTCTTTATCCATTTCCCTTTTGAGAGACAACTAGATTGTTTTTAGTATGTAGCTATGATGAAGAGAGCAGCAATGAACATGGTTGAACAATTGCCTCCATGTTAGGATGGCATGACCTTTAAATATATTCCTAAGAGTGGAATAGCTAGATCTTAAGGTAGGGTTTACACAACTTCTTGTCTCTAGAAGTTTTCAATCCCACCAGCAATGGATGAAGCATCTGCTTACTCCACATCCTTACGAGCATGAGCTATCTATCACTCTTTTTTATTGATCTTAGTCATTTTGACAGGGGTACGATAAGTCATTTTGATTTGTGTTTCCCTGATGACTAAGGATATTGAATATTTCTTTACACGTTTCTCAGCCATTTGTGTTTCCTCTTTTGAGAATCTGTTTAGATAGGTATCCTATTTTTTAATTGAATTATTTGGTTTGTTGAGGACTAGTGTCTTGAGTTCTTTATATATTCTGCCTATTAGTCCTCTATCGAATGTGTAGTTGGTGAGACTATTTTCCTATTCTGTGGGCTGCCACTTTGTCTGAATGAAGACTTTCTTTGCTATGCAGAAGCTTCTTGGTTTTATAATGTTTCATTTATTAATTGTTATTCTTAGGGTCTGTGCTAATGGTGTTCTGTCCCGAAAGTCATTTCTTGTGCCGCTGAGGTCAGGACCATTTTCTTCTCTTCTATCAAGTTCAGTGTATCTGGTATTAAGTTGAGTTCTTTGATCCATTTAGAGTTGAATTATGTGTATACTTCCTATTTCTTTAAAAAAAAGTCAGGTGTCCTTAAATATGTGGATTTATGTCTGGGTCTTCAATTCAATTCTATTGATTAACTCATCTGCTCTGTGCCAATACCATGCTATTTTTATTACTGTATCTTTACAGTACAATTTGAGGTTAGGGATGATGATTCCTCCAGTAAGTTTTTTGTTTTATTGTTCAGGGTTGTTGTATACTCTCCCGAGTTTTTAAAAATTTTCACATGAGGGTAAAAATTGTTCTTTTATCATCTGTGAAGAATTGTGTTGGTATTCTGATGGGGACTGCACTGAATCAGCAGATTGCTTTTGGTAAGATATCCATTTCTACTATGTTAATCCTACTGATCCAGGAGCATTGGAGATCTTTCTATTTTCAGAAGTTTTCCATTACTTTCTTCAATGTCATAAAAGTTTTTATCCTGCAAATCTTCTATTTGCTTGCTTAGATTCACCCAAGAAATTGTTTTTACGGTTATTGTGAAAGACGCTGTTTCCTTAGCTTCTTTCGCAGTCACTTGTCATTGCTACTGATTTCTGCATATTAATTTTTCTATTTGTTGAAAGTGTTTTTCAGCTGTAGGAGATTCCTAGTGGAATTTTAGGGTCATCTATGTATACAATCTTCATCTGCAAATAAAGATACTTTGGCTTCTTTTCTCTTTTTCCATGTGTATCTTGATCTCCTTCAGCTATGTTATTAATCTAGCTAAGGTTTCAAATCCTATGATGAGTAGTATGCAAAGAGAGGCCAGGCTTGTCTGGTTTATGATTTTCATGGAGTTTCTTTGGATTTCTCTCCATTTAAGTTGATGTTGACTATGGACTTATTGTAAATTGCTTTTATGTTGCGGTATTCCCCTTGTATTTTTAATCTCTCCAGAACTTTTATCATAAAGGGATTTTGGATTTTGTCAAAAAAACAAAAACAAAAACAAAAACAAAACCTTTTCTGCATCTAGTGAAATAGTCATGTGGTTTTTGGTTTTCTTTTCTTTTTTTTTTTTAAAGACTTATTTATTTATTTTACGTATGTGAGTACACTGTTGCTGTCTTCCGACACACCAGAAGAGGGCATCTTTGCCATGTCCACTTGTCTACTCCAGTAAAGTCTACAGTTTATTGGGGTTAAAAGCCTGGTCATGGACAAGAAGCATTATGACTTCAAAGGGAGTTTGTGCCTCCTGGGTATTCAGTCAGTCGTGGCATCCCCTAACTCAGAGGTAACCCAGATATGTCCTTGTGAACTCGCGTGCTCGGTGCCCACCAAGATATGATTTATTAATAGCTAGACAAAATTGGACATTGCTCTCTGACCTTTACCAAGGTTCCAACATCTTAGCCAAACCCTGGCTTGGAATTTCGTAAAGAATGTTACCCATGCAGACTAATTGCCTTCAGCATTGTGGGTAGGGCATTGAAGTTTACAGAATGGGAGACTTATCCCAGGGCAAGGTCAAGTAGAATCCTCATTCTCAATCACATACTGCAGCTGAACCACTCCTAGGAATTAGCAAGAAAGAGACTCGTCTCTACTAGCCAAGAAGTAAAACAGTGGGTGTTTTACTAAGGATGGGAGGGACCTTGAGCCGAGTGTGTGTGTGAGAGAGACAATGTGGAGCAGTCAGCATTCTAGATTCGAGCCTCTGT
>JADRCD010080070.1:0-25833 GCA_019843815.1 Montemys delectorum | reverse complement strand
ATCATCATCATCATCATCATCATCATCATCATCATCATCATCATCACCATCACCATCAGTGAAAGCATCACAGGATCTTTGAGTGTTTAAGTCAATAGTTAGAAATGAAAACCTCCCTTGGTGAAAACATAAATATGTTAAGGAGCAAAGACATTTCTAATAATATCCTAATTTGGGACCACTGATAGTCCGGAATGGAGTTTCTCTGCCTAATTAAACACTACAATTTAAGCACAGCTTCAAAAATCCCGTACTGATCTCTAAGCAACTTAGAGTAATTTTCATAGTAACAAATGATCTGAAACATAGACCTATGTTTCCGAGCGAACTCCCCAGACTGCAGTAATAACGCTTGGAGTAAGTAAGCAATGACAGAATTCTCAATGGCTGCGCAAAACAGAGCCATCATCATGACACTGTTCTTATCGGCCAAACACATTCTACTCACAGATAAAAACACAAATCTATTCTCTCATCATTATTATCTAATTCTTTAGTATGAATCATGAATCTGTGCCTCTTGAAATAAAGTAGTAGTGAGTATCATTTAGTATTGTCCTAGGTTTATATTCAAAGTTAATCTAACTAAAAGTTAAGCTAAAGCCCGAAATATATGTTCAAAATATGTTTTGTAGTTGGTACAATGCTTAAATACCATAATTAAATATTAAATTCATAATTGCAATACATATTTCTTCCAAATTAAATAATCTATATTCTACTCTTTGAAAATTTCTATAGATTTTAATTTTTGAACCAACTTTGAGAGATCTTAATGAAAATATTTGTTTATAAAATTGTCATCTCACTTGTTCCTTGGAGTACAAGCTGTCCTGTCTGCTTTTCTGGATGGAAAGATAAATAGATACATAGACATACAGACAGACAGAGAGATAATGTTAAGTGATCTTACCATTAGCTCATGTGCTAGAAAATAGCTAATTATTTGAGTTTACTTTTTGATTAGGAAAAGTTTACATGAAGATTTTATAGATTACAATAAAAGATAAACTCCTGTTAGTGGCTTAATTTTCTGAATAGAAACTTGGTTAACAATATTTTGTCTCTGGAAACAGAATAACAAGAATAATAAGAGTGTTTCTCAACCTTATTTCAGTGGCAAAAGGAAAGAATTTGGATGAAATAAGCTGTCTGAGCTAAACTAGGTCACTTTGAAAACACAATCCAGCCTTTTAGAATTAATATTGCTGAAATTGATGTACCAGTATCATCATGGAATTAGAAAATAGTATACTGTCTATTCTACTCATATGGAAATATTTTAATTTATTGAATTTGATATTTAGCAAATTTTATTATAAAGATTCATTTGCATTTGGCACATGTGTTGTTTCTTATAAGCCATCCAAAAGTTTCAATATTTGAAGAACTATTTGTGTTTATTTCTCTTATGAATGAATCGTGAAAATACAGCCAGTCATTTGGTTGTAAAGAGTAGGATTCCTGGTTTATCTGCAAGGTGGTGGAAAGAGATTGGATTCATCGTGTATCTGAAAAGGGTTGAGACTCACAGTATGTCTGGAAAGGGTTGGGATTCCTCATGTGTCTGAAAGAGAACCTAGTGTGTTTGAAAGGGGATGGGATTCCTGGTATGTCTGGGCAAAGCTGATTGTGATGAGGTAGAATATCTCTGGTTGATCATCTGCCACCTGGGTTCTCAAGGAAGGGGAAAAGGACAGAAGTAGTAGGAACTGGGTTTCCTAATAAATCTGGAGGCTACTGTGTACTTCAAGCTGTGACCTACCTTTAGCCATGAAAAGATGTGAGATTGAGGTGAGATGCTTAGCAAAGGTTCAATTCACAAAGCACAAAAGTTAAATAACATCAAGTGCAAACAATATTTGCTCTTGCCTTGAAAACACTGACAGACTAAATAAGTTACACCAAAATATTACACTAATATTTGGGGAATTTGCACTTTAAGAATCAAAAGGAACAAAAAATAAGACTAATATGTATATAGAATCTACAGAAATAAATGAGACAAAATTTTGTTGCTTAAACTTTTGATTCTAGAAGAACAGAGGAACATGTGAAAAATGAGCGCTTTATTTGATCAGAAACAATTCAAGGTGCATGGGACAAACTTGGAGTAAAGATAGGGTTCAATGTGCATTGTGAGAAAAGAGATACACTATGAAGTGTACTAACTCAGGAAAATGTAAAGTTCCAATAAGAAAATTAACCCAGTGTAAGTAATATATAAAAGAGAAGAGTCAAGAGTCTAAAACTCAAGATGAATAGATCACAAATACACTTAAAAGATATAACTAGAATTGAAATCTACCGGACAAGGAAAAAGTAAAAATTATAAAAAATACAGTTACAAGAGTCACATAAACTATCATGAAATTAAAAAGCAACAACAACAACAAAAAAAACCTACTTGTGATGCAGACCTTGACCAGACAGTAGAATACACTGAATGTAAGGAATACCTACAATACTCTTTTGATAGTGATGAAAGGACTAAGACAGCACCCCAGGTGAGACTTATTGTGGCAGACTCCATGAGGAGTCATGTAAATTTGGCTCCTGAAATCTGGTTTGTGAAGTACATAATTTGAAGGAATTATATTATAGATAGAAGAACATTAAGGGCCAATGAGTCAAAGGAGGGGTTGCATGTTGGAGATAGAGGAAATCTGTTTAGAATACATTTAGAATACATTTATTAAAATAGGATCATCTAGGTAGCTATATTTTGTGATGATAGTAACTTTAGTTGTAGAGTTGCAAAGGTGAAATAGCAAGGTCAGACTCACTCCAGTAAGGCCACACCTCCTAACTGTACCACTGGTTGTAAGAGCCTGTAAGGGTCATTTTCATTCAAATCACCACGTAATGAAATGGCTCAGTGACTTTTTTTCCAAACCCAAAATAAAAGTTAAGCCTTTTACACTTCTGAAAAGTAAAATTGCTCCCAGGAATGTGTGAAGAGGTGTATATGTCTTTTTAATTAATTATTTTATTCACTTATATCTCAAATGTTGCCCCCCTTCCAGAATTCTTTACTCCCTCTCCCTCCTCTTCACCTCTGAGAGCATAGCCCAACAACAGGGTATCCCTTCCTTCCACCTCAAGTCTCTATAGGATTAGGCCCGTCCTCTCCCACAGAAGCCAGAAAAGGCAATTCTGTGTTACATACATGCAAGGGGCCATATGTAAATGAGCCACATTTTCTGTATCCACTCTTCAGTTGAGGGACATCTGAGTTGTTTCTAGTTTATGGCTATTACTAATAAGGCTGCTATGACATGGTGCAGTATGTGTCCTTGTAGTATGGTGGGTCATCTTTTGGGTATATGCCTAAGAGTGGTAAAGCTGGTTTTTCAGGTAGAACTATTTCCAATTTTCTGAGCAATCACCAGATTGATTTCCAGAGTGTTTGTACCAGCTTGTAATCCCATAATAGAGGAGTGTTCCTCTTTCTCCACATCCTTGCCAGCATCTGCTATCACTTGAGTTTTTTGATCTTAGCCATTCTGGTGTGAAGTGGAATCTCAGGGTCATTTTGATTTGCATTTCTCTGATGGCTAAGGGCTTTGAACAATTATTTATGTGCTTCTTGGTCATTCAAAATTCCTCTGTTGTGAATTCTCTGTTTAGCTCTGTATGACATTTTTAATTGGATTATTTCGAGCTTCTTGAGGTTACCTACTTGAGTTCTTTATATATTTTGGATATTAACCCTCTGTCAGATGTAGGGTTAGTGAATTTTTTTGTTTGTTTGTTTTTTGGGTTTTGTTTTTTGTTTTTTGTTTTGTTTTGTTTTGTTGAGACAGGGTTTCTCTGTGTAGCCTTGGCTGTCCTGGAACTCAGTCCACCTGCCTCTGCCTCCCACCTGGCTAGTGAAGTTTTTTTTTTCCCAACTTGTAGGCTACCAAATGTCCTTTTGATGATGTCTTACGACTTACAGAAGCTCTTCTGTTTCATGAGGTCCCATTTAGTGATGGTTGATCATTTATACAAAAGAAGGTTACTGATCTGTTTGTTAGTTTTATATCCAGCCACTTTGCTGAAGTTGTTCTCTGGTAAAATTTAGGAGTTGCTGATCTCCTTTTGTTGTCTTATTGCTCTTTGAGATTGTTTATATAGATGATTCTATTGATGGATTTTTATATACTGAACCATTATTGCATCACTGGGATGAAGCCTACTTGAATAATGAATAATGTTTTTGAAGTTTGCAAGTATTATATTGAATATTTTGACGTCATTGTTATTAAGCGAAATTCGTTTGAAGTTTTGTTTCTTTGTTGGGTCTTTTTGTGGTTTACATGTCAGAGTAACTGTCGCTTCTTACAATGAGTTAGGTAGTTTTGCTTCTGTTTCTATTTTGTGGAATAGTTTGCGGAATAAAAGTGTTAGCGCTTCGTTGAAACTCTGGTAGAATACTGCACTCAAGCCTTCGGGCCTTGGATAGGAGGGTTTTCATGACTGTTTCTGCGTCCATTGGGAAGTGGCATTCGTGTAAAATAGGATGCATTTCATATAGATTTTCCAGTTTTATCGAGTTTAGGTTTTCTTGGTAAGGTATGATTATTTTCTTGAATATCCTCAGTTTCTGTTGTTAAGTTCCTTTTTCTGATTTTATTAATTTGGATACTTTGTGCCTTTGGCTAAGGATTATTATTTTCTCCCAGAAACAGCTCTTGGTTTTGTTGATTCTTTGTATTGTTCTCTTTGTTTCTAATAGGTTGATTTCAGCCCTGAGTTTGGCTGTTTTCTGCCATCTATTTAGTCCTCTTTGGTGTTCTTCTTTTTGTTCCAGAGCTTTCAGGTGTGCTGTTAACTTGCTAGTACAGAATCTCTCAAATGTCTTTGTGAAGGCAATCGGTGCTATGAATTTTCCTTTTACCACTGCTTTCATTGTGTCCTGTAACTTTGGATATGTTGTGTCTTCACTTTCATTGAATTCCAGAAAGTCTTTAATTTCTCTCTTTCTTCCCTGACAAAGTTATCATCAAATAGAGAGTTGTTCAGTTTCTGTGAGTTTGTGGGCTTTCTGTTATTTTGGTTGTTATTGAAGTCTAGCCTTACTCTGTGGTGATCTGATACAATTCATAGGATTATTTCAATCTTCCTGTATCTGTTGAGGGTTGTTTTGTGTCTGAGTATATGGTCAATTTTGCAGAAGGTTCCATGAGGTTCTGAGAAATTATATTCTCTTGTTTTGGGGTGAAATGCTCTAGAGATATCTATTAGATCCATTTGGTTCATAACCTTTGTTAGTTTCACGGTATCTCTGTTTAGTTTCTGTTTCAATGACCTGTCAATTGGTGAGAGTGGAGTGTTGAAGTGTCCCACTATGACTGTGTGAGGTACAATGTCTATATTGAGCTTTAATAAAGTTTCCTTTACAAATGTGTGTGCCATGGCTTTGGTGCATAGATGTTCAGAATTGAGACTTCATTCTGGTGGATTTTTGCATTAATGTATATGAAGTGTTCTTTTCTATCTCTTTTTATTATTAATTTAGTTGAAAGTCTATTTTATTGGATGTTAGGCTGGCTACTCCAGCTTGTTTCTTGGGTTCATTTGCTTGGAAACTCTGAGGTAGAGTCTGTCTTTATTGCTGAGCTGAGTTTCTTGTATGCAGCAAACTGATGAATTCTCTTTACATATCCAATCTGTTAGCCTGTGTCTTTTTTATTGGAGAATTGAGTTCATTGATGTTGAGAAATATTAATGACCAATGATTGTTAGTTCTTGTTATTTTATTGTTAGAGGTGGTATCATTATGTGTCACTCTCTTCTTGTGGGTTTGTTGTGAGATGATGAATTTCTTGTGTTTTCTTGGGTATATTGGAGTTTTAGGTGTATTTCTTCCTTGTATTGGAGTTTTCTCTCTAGTATCCACTGTTGGTCTGGATTACTAGAAAGTTTAGATATGGTTTTGTCATAAAAATATCTTGTTTTTTTTCCATCTATAGTGATTGAAGGTTTTGCTGGGTATAGAAGTGTGGGCTGGCATCTGTGGTTTCCTAGGATCTGCACGACGTCTGTCCAGATCTTCTGGTTTTTAGAGTCTCTGTTGAAAATTTGAGTGTAATGCTGAAAGTTCTGCCTTTACATGTTACTTGGCCTTTTTCCCTTACAGGTATTAATATTCTTTCTCAATTCCATACACTTAATGTTTTGATTATTATGAAGCAGGAGGCTTTACTTCTCTGTTCCCATCTATTTGGTGTTCTACACGCTTCTTTTACATTTATAACCATCCCTTTCTTTATATTAGGGAAACTTTCTTCTGTAATTTTTTGGAAGATGTTTTCTGGCCCTTTGAACTGAGACTCTTCACCCTCTTCTATTCATGTTATTCTTAATTTTGGTCTTTTCATTGTATATGGAATTTCCTGAATATTTTGGGTTAGGAGCTTGATACACTTTGTATTTTCTCTGACCAATGTGTCAGTTTTTTCCCTGTGGTATCTTTTATGCCTGAGATTCTTTCTTCCATTTCTTCCATTCTCTTGGTGACGTTTGCATATGTAATTCCTGTTCCCTTTCCCAGGTTTGCCTCCATTTGTGATTTCTCCTTTCTTTTCTTTTCTGACTATAGGTCTTGGACCACTATTTTTCAGTTCCTTCACCTGTTTGACTATATTAACCTTTTTTTTGATGTTTGGATTTAATTGTATTTGTCTTTAAGGTTCTCATCTGTTTTTCTGTATTTTCCTGCATTTCTTTAAAGGGAATTATTTATATTCCCCTTAAAGGCCTCTATCATCTTCATGAGATGGAGTTTTAGGTCAGAATCTTGTGTGTTAATGTTGTAGGAGAACTCGGAGATGGTCCTCGATTACATTGGCTTCTGTTGCTTATGTTCTTCTGCTTACCTTTCACCATTTGGTTATCACTGGTGTTAAATGGCGTGGGTGTCTCAGATTTGAGCAAGCCTCCTTAGAGGCTTAGTAGAGTTGTATAAGTGAGTTAGAGACCAGGCCTCCTGGAGTCAGACAGGGCTGTCTCTGTTTAAAGCAGTCCTTCTGGGAGACAGGCAGAGCGGTGTGGTGGGGGAACAGCCAAACCCATCTGCCATGGGTGCAGGTGGAGGTGCACATTGGAAGGACTATAGGGCTCTGGCAGGGCGGGACAGATGCTGTGTCAACTGGGCTCTGTGAGAGTCCCAGTTGGCATGGGTATTGGGGCAGAGATCTTACCTGTGCCCCTGGTTAGGGCAGACCTCCTGGGAGACAGGCATGGATGTGGGGTCTCGAGCAGGCATGCAGATCTGCCACAGGTGCAGGTTGAGGAGCAAACCAAAAGGGACTCTGTCCATATACATGCTTTTGAACATTTTTTGACCCCAAACTTGGACTCTAAGTTTCATTACAAAAGCTCATGATTGTAAATCCTAGTGAATCTTGGATACATTAAATATGGAGTGTCTTTCTTTACCTTGCACCATCATTCTTCTAAAAATTTAGCCTCATGATTCCCTTCTGAAGAAGAATACCAACAGAATTGGATAGATACTGCTGTCATTTATAGGAGTAAATGTCATGCAAAATCATATCCGTGCCTAGGAGCAAAGTTTTCTAAAAACTGCACATTTAAGTTACTATTTTGTTTTCCATTTTTCTGAGGCAAAGTCTCAAGTATCCCAGGCTAACTTTGAACTGACTGTGTAGTGAGGTCTAAGTTATAAACCCTGATCTTCAGTTCCTTAGGGCTGGGATGACCTAACTAACTAATACCAATGGCTGTTACAGTTCTGTCTTTAGTTTTCCATAGGACCAGCATGCCTCATGATCAAGTGCTTTAATTCAGTGAATCAAGGACTTTGTTATTCTAAGTCTAGTCTCCCTTGCAACTAGTTTTTGTGTTTTTATCTGTTTGTTTTTGTTTTTTCTTTGGTTGATTGGTTTTGTTTGTTTAATTTTTCAGACTAATCTATATTATGACTTGTAGATACCAGGACACAAGATTTTCTTGTTTAAAAACTTAGTCTATCTTTACTGAAAAGCCATCAAGTCATCATGATATCTTCTGTGCCATCAGTTTTCCATGAGTGATTATCCATGTAACATGGCACCTTTCCATACCTAGAATATCCTTCTCCTGGTCCTAGCAGTACACAAAAATCATTGTACTGCATTTTTCCATAATGACTATACAGTTAATTTGTTTAATGTTAAAGTGACAAGGAAATGCAATATTTCCACCCATCTTGGATCTACACCTTTTCTGTACAACTGAAAAAGCATATGTTCTCAGTTTCCATGATGGCCCCACTATTACCGCCTTTAGCAAGCTCAAACTTCCCTTCTCTTTTTGTTATTTCTCTTACTCTGTTATCTAGGTCATATTCTCTGGTTTTAAAAAGTCACTCATTTTTTATTATTTATTTTATGGAGCTAATTGCATTTGGATAAACTTAATATCCATAGGATCTGAGTTTTTTATGTGAAAACATTTGTGATGTAGGACTTAGTGTTTTTTCAATTGTTTCTCTTATTTTGAGACTGTAATATCACATCATTTCACCCTATGCTTTCCTCTCTCCTAATCCTCCAAAATGCCTCTTCTTGAACTTTTTCAAATTCATGATCCCTTTTTTATATTAATTTCTATTGCATGAATTTATACCCCTAAGTACAACCTACTTGATTTTGGATAACCAATTTGTGTGCTCTTCCCTAAGGAAGACTACACCTCCAACTCTTAGCGTTCTTTAGTTGACAGTAGGTTTTGTTTTGCTTTGCTTTGTTGTGTATGTGTGGGCTTCAGTCCTTTGGGCTTTTCTGCTTTAGCATGTCTACTATTGTCCTTGTTCAGCTCATAATTTGGTATTGTTAATGAGACTGTATGAGGAGGGTAGCTTCTAATATTCCCAGAATACTTACTGTTTTTAGTGGCAACCAGTCACTGTCCCAAAATAAAAGAACTACATCTGATAGAGAATTTCTTGGAAGCTAGCATATGAGCAACAGGGAGTGACTGAGACTGACTGTATAGAAGTCATAGTTCTGAGTTATGTATTTGAATCAATTGAGATAGGAAGATAAAGCTTATTTCACAACCTTCCTAAGGTTTATTTGATTAAAGTATTCAAAAATGCAGAGTATACAAAATAAATATGGCTTTTTTCAGAATCTTCCAAATAGTCACACATTGGTAAATTGGAATTTATTTCCCTGCCAAGGCTAGATGGAGACAAATCTTTATGACCTTTGCTAGAGATTAAAAGAAAATCACATATTGGATAATGTTCAGTTTTAATAATGGCATAGTTATTAAAGAATCACAATCAATTCAAGAATAAACATTTAAATTACATGAGTTAATTTGAAAATCAGTTTTATTACTGCTTTTTTGCTATGTGAATGTGTACTTTTTTGATCTTGGTGTTCATTTCTTCCTCTTTAAATGAAAAAGTTGGCTTGTCTCTTCTTTCCTTTAGAGATTGGTGGCATTGACATTTTATGACAATGTGTATGGGGAGAACACTTAGCATTCCTTCCTAGAAAAACAATGTATTCCCTTAATTTTCTTCAATTTCAAAAACTTTTCAGAAGAAGGCTCGAAGTAAAAATGGTTGGCTATGTCTCAAGTTTGAGAAAAGGTTTCCAATGTGGAACATCTATTTTGTATATGTAAACAAGAAAGGACACATTATTAATTTTTAAGTCAACACAGCAAAGAAAACAAAACTGGAGCCTGGAGAAATGGCTCAGAGGGTAACAGAGATGGCCGTATAAGCATGAAACCCTAAGTGCCAATCCCTAACACCTACATAAAAAGCCAGGTGTGATCACATGCCTAGAACTTCAATGCTGGAGAAGACAATGACAGGAGGGGACAATGACATGAGTCTTGCTGGGCTTGCTAGTTGCTCTCTAGCTTGATGTTCAGTAAGTGAATGTGTTCAAGAGAAGAAGGTATATAATGACAGAGCAGGATAGGCTATATCTTCCTGTTGTGCATGCACATCAACAGAAGGAAGTGCATATGCATCACACACACACACACACACACACACACACATACACAAACACACACACACACTCACACAGAGAGAAAGACAGAGAGAAGTGTAAATTCAAAATAATTATCTATTCACATGCTAAGAAAACATGGTAATACTTAGTATTTAAGCATAATACATAACATTAGCAGTATTAATTTAAGGTTTTAAATTCTCTTCAATCTAAGATTAGATTTCATAAAAATTATACTTGAAAGGGCATGTTCAGGTACTTAAACTATTCCATACACAAGATTGTTTTTGAGTGTATTTCTAAAATGCTTTCTAACACACTTCATAAAGATTTCTGTGGTCTACACTGAGTATCATGTTGTCTAATTTAATTAAAATGAAACAATATTTATAGTCCAAAGTTTCAGCACACAGCCCCATTTCAGCAGCTTAAAAGTCAGGTACAGTGAGCAGCTATCATGCTGCATGAAATTTTTGATGGTGAGGCACCTCTGTTTCTATTAACATGGTAAGCAGTAGTCTCCCTGGACTGTTCTGTCACAGTGTATAAATAAATGTGGCATCTGGCAACTGAGGTCTCCAAAGAAACTTGTCTTGGGTTAGCTTGTTAAGCAGACTGGGAACAGAGCTTGCCTTAATTTGCAGTTCTTTTTTAACTACCATGAATATATGCTATCCATGCACACTACCGCAAATATATGCTAGCTGTCTTAGTCAGGGTTTCTACTCCTGCACAAACATCATGACCAAGAAGCAACTTGGGGAGGAAAGGGTTTATTCAGCTTATACTTCCACATTGCTGTTTATCACCAGAGGAAGTCAGGACTGGAACTCAAGCAGGTCAGGAAGCAGGAGATGATGCAGAGCCCATGGAGGGATGTTCCTTACTGGCTTGCTTCTCCTGGCTTGCTCAGCCTGCTCTCTTCTAGAACCCAAGACTTCCAGCTGAGGGATGGCACCACCCACAAGGGGCCCTACCCCCTTGATCACTAATTGAGAAAATGCTCCACAGCTGGATCTAATGGAGGCACTTCCCCAACTGAAACTCTCTTCTCTGTGATAACTCCAGCCTGTGTCAAGTTGACACGCAAAACTAGCCAGTACACTAGCCATGCACACTACCATAAATATACGCTATCCACGCACACTAGCCTGGCATGCGTAGACTCTGGTTCTCAGGCACTTGAGTATTTATTATTGTAAATTACTTTTACAGGTGCAATTACAGAGTTTTATTTCTACCAATTTTCCAACCTTTTTGCAACCAGTTCTCTTATATGTCGCAGTAAAGTCTACCAGGTATCGTCACAAGCCAAGCTTGACCCTGGTCATCTTGACATAATCCACCCTCTTCTGCCAAACCTTACATTGAAGCATAATTGAAGCCAGAGGAGAGGGAGTGGACTCTTCTTGGTACTCAAAGTATATATCATTTGGAAAATATAAAAGCGTTGCTGTTTTTGTCTTTGTTTTTTGTTTTGTTTTGTTTTGTTTTTTGTAATAAAACTGTTCTTTTCCTAACTTGTAAGGAGCAGATACCACTGCTTAGAGGACATTCCTGATCTCGTGATGCCTTTATTCTTCATAACTGTACTGGTTTTTGTTACTAAATAGCTATTTCTTTGACAGAGAATGGTAATTTTGTTCTTTTGTTTTCTCTTGCTTTTCTGCTCTACTGACTTCTTGGGTGGATAACATACTTTAAAGTCCAGAATCTAAATTCCAGTGACTTCAGTATCCAAACTAATTTCATTCTAGTAGCAATACTTGATTATCACATAAATGTGCAACCTTGCATCCAATTTGTATCCCTTGTTTGAAAGCCCTTGATAAATTCAAATGGTATTCTGGTTAGGAATGAGACAATACTCTGCCATGTGATAGAAGAAATATTCTGGCATTTTACCTGCCCTGAAGAAATATTTTTTTCCTCAAGGATTCAAATTGCCTGCCATGTCTGAAGTTTTATGTTGCGCCTCCACTGCCTGGTTGATTGGTCACTTCCTATCCAATTTCCCCATCTCCAAATGGTTTATGTTTCAAATACTTGGAGTTTAGAAAGTACTCCTCTCTGAATCTTCTAACCTTCAGGACACGTTGATCATGTGTCCTTGGCTTGTAATTTGTCCTCAGAATAAGTCTTCCCACCTAGTTCTTTCTTGCTTTTATCTACCACTGGACTTTCACCTCGAAGGCAGGGTAGTATTTTCTTGTATATCATGTCTGACTTCACAAGGAGTCTGTGTGCATCAATGTAAAATGTGTCTCTTTAAGAGACTTAATGTTTAATAATTGTAAGCATGTGTATAATATGAGTACACATAAATTATTAATGTCATACAGTTTGCTACACCTAATTTCTTAATGAAATTTACTTGACCAAAACATTTTCAAAGTTTCTTATGTTAAAATGTACATATCCAGGAAATTTAAAAATAGAATATTTATACTAACATGTTTTATATACTGAAATAGGCATTCTTCATATTTCATAACATACTAGGTACTTTATTATTTTGTAGGGGGCATAAAAACCCTTAAAGCACTGAAAAGGGGTCCCGTGAAGATAACAGGGAGATGATGTACAAATGGCCTTAGGTATAGTTTCCTTACTCTGTGTTCGGACGCAGTATACTTTTTTAAAAAGAGCCATTTATAGGTGTAGATATTCACTCTTTGTCTTCATAAAAATATTTATACACACACAGGCTCACTACTATTACCTACAGATTTCAGACTCTGAAATACAAGTAAAAGTACAAGGGAAATATGTGAAGAAATTCTACAGATAAGCTAGTATAGAAAGACCATTGTCTGGGTTGGAGGTGGGAGAGATTTGAAGGACAAGGTTGTGAAATATGACTGAGAAGTGTACATGTCAGAAGGGAGTCTTCACGAAGATGCATAAGCTTGTCTGCAGCACTCCCCAGCTTATACTCCTGCCGCGAGATGACGTGAACACAAACAGTTCGAACACCTCTGCTTGCTCGTGCTTTCATCCATCCACCAATTAATGTAGATTTCTTTGCTTTCCCCTATGGTGAAAACAAGAGATAGAGGTGGGGAGAATAGGGAAAGATTTGGTGCAGTCGGGAAAGAGCAAATGTTATTTTAAATTGCTTCTCACACATCCACCATGTTGTTTTGGAAATAAGAAAAATGATTCATTTGTGTAAATTCTCTGCTTACTATGCCACTGATTTTGCACCTAACAGTTATTTTTCATTTGTCATTGGTATTGATATTATGAGCAAACAAATGAAGTTCTTAATGACTTCTAGAGGCATAAAATATATTTTAATTATATTCATGTTAAATAACTAATGACAAAGTATTAATGTGGCATATAATTACTACAGTAAGTCTGAAAATTTATAGTTTCAGCATCAGAATAGTTGTCAAAGAGAAGGAATATTTTTTGCAAAAAATTAATGAAAGATTGAGACATCTCTTGGTTCCATGGAGGCTATTTGTATGCATAAAGAAGTCTCAGCTTAAGAAAGTAGTCTTGTGGCTATGACTAAAGCAAGGTGAAGTTAGAGGTCATTTTAAATTTTCCCAGCCATTCGCTGGCATCCGTATTTGGGTCTGTTTCCTTAGTAACATAGGCCTGATTCACAATAAGACACAGGAGGAAACTTCAATTGAATCAACATGGAAGCAACTGTGTGGCCTCAAGTATACTGCAACAGTACTAAGAAAAACTTCCTCAGTGTGATCTATCAGGAAAGCAAAGATGATGGATGTAGCATATTTGCCTTGGAAATGAGGACAGCACTATGCACATAGCATATTGTTGCCTCATATTTGATGATAATGGTAGACACTAATTATGATCCACGTTCAGGTGCCACTGAAAACCCTATTTATCAACAAAGCTTCCTTGCCACATATTCTATAAGGATTCTTTAGTTTGCAGCTGCGACTGCTAAACATAGACAAACTGATGTTTGCAAGGCAGGCATTTAGCTGTGAAGTCAGCTGCAAATCCTTGCACAAAAGAACTGCCAATTTCCTGAACTGGCTGTCATTCTGGTCACCTGGGCTGTTATGCTCAACTTTCAAATATATCATGTGATTTAGGAGTACAACCAGGTGTCTTTCAGTTCTTCTTAGCTCCATGGTACTATTTATGACTGCTGCAGCAACAATGTTTTGTTTTCTTTCATGGATACCACGTGTATGCTGAGCACTTTTATTCTCTTCTCAGTCATACATGTGGGAAGTACTTATTGAAGGGCTACTATTAAGCCACACAGGAAACAAAGTGCAGGAAAGAAAGAAAAAAGAAAACAGATGCCTTCCCTGGACTCTTTTTGTCTATACCAAAGCTCTTTGATTTCAAAGACAGACCTTGGATTGTGCAGGAAACCAGCTGTGCTCTCTAGGGCACATTTTTAGCATATGGCCTTAGTGAAAACTAAGCAGACGTGCTAAGTAGGTGACTGTCCATTTGTTGTGTCCTTGGCCATGGTTGACATGTGGGTGACATTTTTTGCTTCTGTTCTTAGTTCTTAGGTATTTTGATCCCCTTTCTTCCCCCACAATCATTTCTGTGAGAAGAAATACTGGAATTTTTTCTTCATAGAGATGCCTTCTTTTACTCTTACTTCCCCTGTAAGGGCCAGGTTGTATAATGACAATCTTTCTTTTATCTGTTTTCCTTGTTATCCCTTGCTCAGGAGCTAACCAGGCCCTGTACTTGTAGGTAACTCTGCCTGAAGTGACTTCCTGGCACACACATGGTCCTCTCCATCAGCCTTTACTTGGACCAAACATCTCTTTATCAAAGAGGCTCTCCTGAACAACTGCACTTACAGACTGCTCTCTCTATCATACTTCACCCCTATTCTTTACTTGCTGGAATCTTCATTGTTTTCTAATTTCTAATACTTCATTGGATAGTGACAATATTTATCACTAGCTTCCATATTTTCTGATCACCTGTCTTCAGGATGTCAGGAATGTTGTCTATTTCGTTCATTAACTATGCTAATTCCAGTGCCTAGAACACTGAAGAGAAACTAGCAAATATGCAATAAATATTTATAAAATAAATTAATGAATGAAAACCTCTATAGAATCATATTCTTTCTAACAACATACAGAGATGTGATCTTCCATTGCATTCTATTGCCAAAACATGGCAAGTGCATCTCTTAACAGGAGATGTTGCCATCATTGGGATTTTGTCAAAGCTCCAGCAACAGAGACATTTTTGGTGTTTACTTTTTATAATGCATTTGTTCCATAATTTCAGGGAGAGTAAAATAGGTCCGTTCCTTTCTGGTGTGACACTTGAATCCTAGAGAAGTGAACATGTTCACCAATTCTAGCTTATCATCCTCTTATCTTTAACTAGTGTTACAATTGCTTTGGCAACTGAAAGCTGATGCCAGGCACATCTTGGTAACCTAGTGTAGTTCATTCCTATTACCGGTTACAGTCCCATGCTGTCCAATTACTTTATTCCATGTTAAAGCTTCACTGCCAACAGAAGCACTCAAATCTCCTGTGACTAGTAGTTGGACAGATGCTGGCAAAATTTCAATGAATCTGTCTAGTCCTGAATAGAATCTCTGTATTACTTTTCCTTTATTTGTCTGCAGATGTCTGTATACTAGTGATGGCTGACATTTACCAAGATGTTCAAGCCAGAAGCTGGGCTATTCTCCTGGGTGTTTCTCCTGTCTTCAGTTTTAAAATATAAGCCTTCACCATGCTAAAGCAACTTCTCTTTTCCACTCCACCAAAATAATCTTACTCTGAGAGCCATTGACTTCTGTAAAAACTAGTATGTGTTCTTCACTGCTTTTCCTGCCTCAAGCTTAGTTCTTTCCAAAAACATTTACTTCCAATCTCATAAAGACCTATGAGTATATTTGTGTAATACTTAGTTTTTGGATTGAAGCCAAATTCTTCAATGTGGCATACATAAAGGCTGATTTCTTATGTTTTATCCACTAGGGTCCTGAGTTACCTGGGAGGTTATGCTATTCTTAGCAGTGAACATAATCTTTGCTTTTCCCAGGATTCAATAAAATTTGCATCCCAGCTTGGTGTAGCTTTAGCTAATTCTGTTCATACTCAGTATTTTACTTACCCTCGGAAACTGTATTATGTACCATTCATCTCTTCTGTTAATAATACTGTGATTACTATGATCACAGGGTTTATCAAAAAAAAAAAACACTACAGTGACTTACATAACTTTCCTTATACCCACAGTCTATCTTCTGTTTTTATCATTGTTCTTAGCACTGTAATGTTCAGATTTCTTTGTTGACTAAATCCTTGACTACAATTTGAAGTGCATCTACATTTTGGGGTTGGTTCTTGATATGTTGTTCATCATAATGAATCTCTGTAGAAGCCTCATTCATGAGATAGACAATGCTCAAGATGATTACCGAGTTTCATGATATGTAACTACATGGCTTCAGAGTGTTTCAGCACTTCATATCAGGGCAATATATATCGCACATTGGTGAGGAGTTCAGTTCCATTATAGAATAATGTTATGCAGATGTTTGCATGCATTTCTGTTCATGCATGTTCATATGAATGTTCAAGCTTTATTTCAGGTATTTGTTGTTACTTTCAGGGTGAAGCAACCATAATTTTAACCTTCTTAAACAGACTTAAATGATGTAGAGAAATCAGCAATGAAGGCTGCGCCTTTACTTAGCCCATTCCACCTGAAAAGTGCTGCTTTTGTAACACATGACTGACACACAAAATGAGATTCATAAGAATAATACATATGTTGCCAGGCATGATGGTGCAAGCCTTTAATCCCAGCACTTATGAAGCAGAGGTAGGTGTATCTCTTTGAGTTTGAGGCCAGACTGGTCTACATCGTGAGTTTCAGAACAGCCAGGGCTACACTGAAAAACCCTGTCTCAAAAATAAATAAATAAATAACAGTAATGACAATGACAACAATGATGATAATGATAATGATACACATTTAGAATTTATGCTATAAAATTTAATATCTTTCACTTACATAGAGTTCAATATAATTTCTTTTTGTGCCACGAAACACCTTGACAGAAGGCAACTTTAAGGGAGGAAGGATTGATTTGGCTGCATTTCCAGCTAGCAGTTAATTATTGTACTGAAATCAAAGCAGGAACTTCAGCAGCTAATTACAACCACAATCAAAAGCAGAGAGTGATGAATGCACACCAGCTGACTATGCTTTGCCCCCTTTCGGCACACTACAGGATATATAGGACCCAATTTGTGAAATGGTGCTACATACAGTTGATTGGGTCTTCCCACATCTATTAACTGAACTGAGAAATTACCTTGTTGCACGCCTACAGCAGGCTAATCCAATGCAAATGATGCCGCATTGAGACTCTCTTCCAAGGTAAGGCCAAACTGAAAATTAAACATAACTATCACAGGTAGGTTGAACTAACATTTTTCCATAAGTGTTAAATATTTTAACACAAAACAAATATATTTATTTAGTCCCCTGAATACTTGTATTAATATTTTGTCTAATTTTATCTTATACTTTCAATGAAAAGTTGTAGTCAGGTCTAATTAATTGAACATAAAATAAAACAAATGAAAATAGATAAATATGACAGAGGGGGAATTCAGGAAAAAAAACAAGTACAAACTTATAAGTATAACTGATTAAATATTAAACATATGTAAAATTGAAATACTAAGTAAATATTTAAAAAATAATCAACTTGGTAGGGAAATTAAAGAATAAGTACATGTAATAATTGAAGTTAGCTGGGAAAATAATAGAAGGAATTCCTATAACAATAATGTAAATTCTGTACTAATATTCATTACATTTATAATTTTTACTTATCTTATTTATATTCTCATAAACATATGCTTGTTTATATATTAAATTTTCATAAAGAGTAATGACTAACACCAATCGCGTGCAATACTTATGTAGCAGTCTTGGTGATGAGCACTACTTCATATTTGGTTCTGTTGTATTTGTTGTGTTGTTGTCGTTGTGAAGGGTAAGGAAGCAAGTGGAGATCCCCGATGTGACCCAGCTGAAACAAGAACAGGGCGGGTAAACCTACAGGGGACCTTTTTTATACGCTTAATCATAGTAAAAATAGGAAAATAAGGACAGTCAAACTATTGATGCCAATATAAAATGTCGAAAAAATGTAAGCAAATGGGTGGCTGAATATTAACCTGAAGCCATTGTTTTGAAAAATAGTAGTTTGATTTTAAAAATAACACACCACTCCAATAAATAAAACAATTCATTTTGACTTATTGTAGAAAATGAATTCACAAACTTACAAATATATTTTAAGCCCTTCATAATATGTGTGGACTAGAGGCTTAGTACATATAAATAAAACTTGGAAATTTTGTCATTTAAGTTGAGAATGGTGAACAAAATGGAAATTTTCAATGTAATGGCATTCACACTGCTATAAAAATGATAAAGTTTAAAGTATAAACCAACTCCTAAGGCAGAGTACCAGATTTCAAGAAGGACATGTTACAAATTTCAAATAGACCCTTATTTAAGGAATTGTAAAGCCTCAGAAACCAATAGATAAGTAGTACAAGGAAATTAGAAGAGAACAGCCATTTCATAATAGAGTTGAAAATATGTATCATTTTAGTTTCCTTTAAAAAATTTTTGTTTTAAAAACAAGTTACTTTTTTCTTTTTCTTTTTCTTTTAATTGAATATTTTCTTTATTTACATTTCAAATGTTATCCCCTTTCTAGGTTTCCCTCCCTCCAGGAAACACCCTATCACATCCTGCCTCCCCCTGCTTCTATGAGGGTGTTCCTCCCCCCACCCACCCACTCCCACCTCCCTGCCCTCCATTCCCCTATGCTAGGACATCTACTCAACTAACTTGGAAAATCTGGATGAAATGGACAATTTTCTAGACACATACAAGGTGCCAAAATTAGAACAGGATTAGATAAACCATCTAAACAGTCCTGTAACCCCTAAAGAAATAGAAGCAGTCATTAATAGTCTCCCAACCAATAAAAGCACAGGACCAAATGGGTTCACTGGAGAACTCTATTAGACCTTTAAAGAAGACCAAATACCAATACTCTTCAAACTATTCCACAAAATAAAAACAGAAGGTACACTACCCAATTCATTCTATGAAGCCACAATTCCGCTTATAACTAAACCACACAAAGACCTATTGAAGAAAGAGAACTTCAGACCAATCTTCCTTATGAACATTGATGCAAAAATACTAATAAAATTCTTGCCAACCAAATCCAAGAGCACATCAAAACAATCATTCATCACGATCATGTAGACTTCATTTCAGGGATGCAGGGATGGTTCAATATATGGAAATCCATCAATGTAATCCACTCCATAAACAAACTCAAAGAAAATAAAACCATATGATCATTTCATTAGATGCTTAGAAACATTTGATAAAATTCAGCATCCCTTCATGTTAAAGTTCTTAGAAATATCAGGAATTCAAGGCCTAAACATGGTAAAAGCAATATACAACAAACCAGTAGCCAACATCAAACTGAATGGTGAGAAACTTGATGCAATCCCACTAAAATCAGGAACTAGACAAGGCTAGCCACTCTCTACTTATCTATTCAATATTGTACTTGAAGTTCTAGAGAGGGCAATTAGATAACAAAAGAAGGTCAAAGGGATGCAAATTGGAGAAGAATTCAAAATATCACTATTTGCACATGATATGATTGTATAATTAAGTGACCCCAAAAATTCTACCAGAGAACCCCTAAACGTGATAAACTACTTCAACAAAGTGGCTAGATAGAAAATTCACTCAAATCAGTAGCTTTCCTCTACTCAAAGGATAAACAGGCTGAGAAAGAAATTAGGGAAATGACACCCTTCACAATAGCCACATATATTACACACCTTGGTGTGACTTTAACCAACCAAGGGAAAGATCTATATGATAAGAACTTCAAGTCTCTGAAGAAAGAAAGCGAAGATCTCAGAAGATGGAAAGATCTCCCATGCTCATGGATTGGCAAGGTGGCTTTCTGAAACACATTTAGTAGAAAGTTAAGATTGAGTTTGTGGCTAGAGAGATGAATCAGTAGGTCAAGGAACTTGCTGCCCATCTCAAAGACCTGAGATTGATGCCAGGTTCCATTTTGTAGAAGGAGAGAACCAACTTTAGCAAGTTTTCCTCTGGTCTACAGTAGCATAGTCAGATGTACATCCACAGGCACTCAGATGCAGACACACATAAACACAAACAAACATATACACACACACACTTATACACAGATAGATATATGAAGGGAGAGAGAGCCAATTAATCAATCAATGCAATTCTATAAAAATGTTCTGCTTTATTATTTATTTTCCATATGAAATGTATTATTGAGCCCCTCACTGCATTAAATGATAACATTTAATAGGCCAAATGAAAATCAGGCTAACTCATGTAGATTTTTGTAGGATTAAGCTAATTCATGTAACAGTTTAGCTGTGATATGTTCACAGGGGATTTGCTATATTTTAAAAAAAATAATGAAATAAATACTGCTTTATAATGAATTCTGCGAATTATACTAAACATCAACAGATCTTTAAGATACAGTGATTGTTTTATTGTTACTCAAATCTGCTTTGTTTCAAATTCATTATTACCCTAGCAATAACTATTATAAATTTTAATCCAGAACAAAGATTCTCATATACTTCTAGTGACAATGGACTCTTACCAAGCCTTATGCAGATAAGTACCTAATATATCCTACTACACATCTACATGATGACCCAGAAATGCCTTCCCTTGGAATTCATCTTGAGATTTCCTTCAACAGCTCCTACACATAACATTATTCATTGGAGCATTATATCCAAGTGGCCAAAAATAATGTGAACACATTTGTTATGCGTGCTCTGTGCATTCTTTCTTCTTTGCAGAAATGCTTCCATCACCCACCATGGCTTTCAACACGAGGATCCATGTTGCATGGCTTATGATGATTTGGTATCTGGGAAGATAACCCATTCTATAAAGAATTTGTTGTACAAGTGTGTGAATCAGAATCGAACCCAGGCTTTTAATCACATAAAAGCCAGGTGCGTGTGACAATCACCAGAATCCTAGTCCTGGGGAAATGAACACAGGGAATGCCTGGCTAGCCAGGGTAGCTGATATGGTGAGCTCTTAGCTAAACAAATCTGCCTCAATAAATAATGGAGAGAGCAGATAAAGACACTCAACATCAACCTAGAGCCCACACATGCCTACATAGATGTGAATTTGCACACATGTGCAATTTGCTTCATATCAGCAAAAATATAGGTGAGACAGAATGAAATATAGTGTGCCTGTAGTGCAGTACCAAGATACTATAACTAAAAATATAAAGATAACTATTAATGTTCACCGTGTGCATTCTTACTTTACTGTGCATCAGTTACTAACAGTTGATATTTTAGCTTGTTTTACATAGACCGTCTCTCAGTAAATTAACTGTGAATAAATCATTGCATGCCAGATATACTTAGCTTCAGGTCATTCCTCATTACTCCTGAAACCTCAAAGAGTATGTACACCCTATAAGGCAACATGAAAACAGGTAATTTCTAATATAGCACGAGAAAGGAAGAATAACATGTTTGAGGTATAAGAGGGTAAATGTTAAGTCAATGTTAATATGTGAGATGTATTTCATGAGGGGTGCATAAAAGTTATTTTTATCTTTAGACCCGAAAACAAACTCATCTACTGAATAGTTTATGTTATAATATTAAAAAAATATTCTGAATTCATTTGTATACAAATTCCAGTAACAAACACAGTTTTACGTCACAGACTCCAGTTTTACCTATAGCTCGTTCTTTCCTAAATGATCTGGTGGGGAGGTACAAGAACTTGTACTTTGGCATTGTCATTATATAACTTGGAAAAATAGTTCAGGGCCTATTAATATGTGCTAGTTGAAACACAAAATATTTTAAAGAGTCACAAATAGAATTGAATGTAAATTTTAAGGGGCTAGAGTGTATTGAAGTAAGAAAAAAAAAAAGTAAAACTGTTCAGGCTCCACAGATCAGTGAGGAACAGAACTCCCAGAAGGGAACAAGAATATGTGAGCATGTCAGGCTTGTCCCTATCATCCAGAATCCCTGAATGAAGAAGGCTGCTCTAAATTGTGTCCTCCCTAGCGACCTCACAGAAACCATTTATAGAGGACTTTAGAAAAGTTCGTAAAATCTAGGTTGGCAAAATAGTCTATAAGATTCTTATATGTGAAAATTATTAAATATATATGTAATCTTTCAAATTGAACCCAACCCTTTGAATCCACTGCTAAGATCTGAATTCACAGCAGTCTCATAAACAATTGATTATAATACATTTCTCATTTTAAAATGTTCCAATTAACAGTTATTTTGTTCTATGAAAAATTCTAGATCATGTTATAAACCCTGTGTTGTGCAGACACCTGACCAATGCCAACAAATAGCAATAATGTATTTGCTGCATGTTACATTGGTGATTTTCAGAGAAACAATGGTCAAATCAAAAGATTTTAGAATTTGCTATGTTGATAACCTTGCCTATTCTGTTCTCTGTACTTCTGGTAAGTGTGTTGCTGAGAACGTTCCCAGTTGTGTTATTATCTTCCCAATATGAAGTTAAATACATTGTACTGGCAGGGATCAGGATTTCGCAATTGAGTACAAGAGAACATTTCTTCTGCCCAGGAGTTGATATTCTTTATCTCAGTAGAAATGAGTACATAGCTGGGAGCTAGAAACATGGTTCAGCAGTTATGAGTATTTACAACTCCTCCAGATAGCTAGAGTTCAAGTCTCAATAGTACATTAGATACCCCTCAACTGCTTGTCATTCAAACTTTAAGGGATGCAATATGCTTTTCTGGCCTCTACTGATAAATACACACATGTGGCATAAATATATATATATATATATATATATACATATATATATACAAATCAATATTTTTTAAAAAAATAGCTATTTATATGTATTTTTTTCTTTTCATTCTGAGAAACAAGAACCCTGAGATCATTCTTTGCTCTCTTCACTAGTCATCTACCTAATATTATAAGCCATATCAAAAAGTTATCATTTCAAAGGGTCATCCCTAAACACAAACACACACACACACACACACACACACACACACACACACACACACAGTTGGTATATAAAACCAAAACTAATAAACTTATAAGGTCTTGTGTGTGTGCGTGTGTTTATTACAATTATATATAATTAAATAAGAAAATCATGATTCGAGTAAGAGTGGGGAGAGAGTGGGAGGAGAAGGAGGGGGAAGGGGAGATGTGAGAATGTTGTACATACAGGATTTAGGTATGAAATTTTCAAAATTTTTAATTAAAAAGAGGGGAAAGTATCAAGAACAATACCATATAGAAGCTACTGAGTTGGAGTAGGTTGTAGAGTTCAATGTCTATACTTGTGCCCTTGGGCTTTAAAAATATATTACACTGTCTAGGAGATATCAGAAGCCTTGCATTGTATCAAATTCTGTGATTGATGCTATGTTTTTCCTACATCGTAAAGTTTAATTTATAATTTAGTTACAAATAAGAAATTAACAATAATATATAATATCAAATCCAGCTTTCAGAATAATTTAAAAACATGGTAATTAAAACATGTCTGGCCTGAGACTTCTCATCACTTCAGCTCAGCTCCCACTTGTAAAGACTTGATCACCAAGCTGTAAATGAGGTCTACACTGTCATAAACACTAAAGGAAAAGTTGACATTTGAAATCTAGTTATTTGAATATAGTAAGGGCCATGATTTTATAATACTATGAAACTATCTATAAATTTCTTATATATCTTTCTCCACGTAGGGAAGAACTCTAGTTGTGCATGAAAATGTTTCTGAAATTTTTTGAAGAGCTCCCAGACTGAAAAGACTGTTGTATGGAATACACAGAGTAAATATAAATTTTGAGACATCTAACAAAAAGAAAAATGCAATGAAAAAATTCCTATATATGTGGTTGAAGATATAGTTTATTTATAGTCTTTTAATACTGTGTACACTTCAAATAACAACCAGGTTTTCAACTTCTTTGATTTTAGTGATTTTTAAGTATAACCTATCAGTTAAAACAAAATAGAACATTTAGTTTCTTAAATTAAATTTATCACAGAATCCCAAAGCCTGAAATACTCATATTCTTTCACATGAAGCACCCTATGTCTAACATGAAGGTCAGTTTAAGGGCCCGGGAACGTGCATCGTGGCTGCAGAAACCTTGTGCGATGCTGGCTACACCCCAGCGCACTCCAGGAAGATACCTGGGTTACTTTACAATCCTCGTCAGGACTCCTTTCTCCAACAATCCTCATACATTCATGGAGATATCTGCATGTATCACAGTCTAAAGGTTCTATAAGAAACTTTACACTTAGATGTGTTGTAAGCCATTCTTAGACAAAATATTATCTTTTCGTGTCTTGATGCCTTACTTTCAGGGGAGAAAAAAATGAGACTTCCTCAGTGTGAATGACTCAGTATCACTTGCTCTTATTTATAGGGAATCTTTGCCTTCCTCTGCTCTCTTCATTTATTGATGGGTATAAAAAATTTCTTTTTCAGAAAAATGTCTCTGTCACATGACAATTTATTCACTAAATGAGGAATAATCATATAAGTGTTTTCCTTGTCATCTTAAAAGTGAAGATAACATGAACTTTGACCTTTAATTTCGTAAATGAGCCTCTAGAGACTTGGGGGGTCAAAATTCCTGAAATGTACATGGTAATATGTCCATAACTGTATTCTACTTTTAAAGTTTTATTTTCCATTCATAATCATTAAAGTATTTAATGATCACAGGCTATTTTTTACTAAAGCTACAAACAGAATATATTTATGTTTTAAAAAGATACAAAGAAAAAATGTAAGGGGATTGGGAATTCTGCTCTTACCTTCTTTTTGTTTGTTTAAAACTTGTGGTGGTCTGCAGAGGAGTGAGAATATGGCTATGTCTTCCTTACACTCTTAAACTTTTGCCTGAGACAATTGTTAATGAACCCAGTGATCAATGTTTCTGAATTCCCAAAACAACACCAACATAAATTAGTTTCTATTGTTGGAAGAATAATCACCTTGGGAAAGAGAAATACAAACCCGAATTTTAGTATATTTCCCTTACTTATAATCTGTCTTATAAAGTTCTATAATAAGAAAAGATATAAAAAGGAGACAAACCAACTAAGAGTTTCTACAGCACATTTTTTTTCTCTTGGAGTAAGTGATTATTGTACAGTAAAAACTAAACCAACTCATGTGCTGTGCATTACTTCAAACATAAGCCTGGTATACAGATATAACAAATGTGCCTTTCATAATATCTTAAGTCTCAAATAACTTTGAAAAGAGTATGTAGTGAGAATTTGGCTTTCTTTTCAAAAGACAGAAATGTTATAGGAATATGTTTTTTATTCTAGTCCCAGGTATGGGAAATGGGGCTGCTTCAGATTGTCCACAGTAAGAGACTATGATTTGTCTCATGCTCTGGCAGGGTGTGATTTTGCCAATTGTTGATAGGTTTTGCAAGTGTTTTGAATTCTGGGTACTCCTTTTCCATTTTTAATTTCTAAAGAGTTTGTTTTTTGCCTTTTGTTTATACTTATTCACTTTACATCCTGCTCACTGCTCCTCTCCCTGTCATCCCCTCCCACAATACTTCTCCATGCCCCTTCCCTTTCTCCTCTGAGCAGATGGGAAGGTTTCTCTCCACCCTGGCACTTCAAGTTTCTGCAAGGCTAGGCACTTCCTCTCCCACTGAAGCCAGATAATGCAGGCCAGCTGGAAGAATACATCCTACATATGGACAACAGCTTTT
>JADRCD010079964.1:0-10328 GCA_019843815.1 Montemys delectorum | reverse complement strand
TTTATTTCTTCCTTGACCAAGTTATCATTGAGTAGGGCATTGTTCAGTTTTCATGTGTATGTGGGCTTTCTGTTGCTTTTGTTGCTACTGTAGACCAGCCTCAGTCCATGGTGATCTGATAGGATGCATGGGATTATTTCAGTCTTCCTGTAACTGTTGAGGCCTGTTTTGTGACAGATTATATGGTCAGTTTTGGAGAAGGTACCATGAGGTGCTGATAAGAAGATATATTCTTTTGTTTTAGGATGAACTGTTCTATAGATACCTGTTAAATCCATTTGGTCCATAACTTCTGTTAGTTTCACTGTGTGCATGTATGTTAGCATATATTTATAACATATATGCATATATACATATATGCACATTCAGACAGAGATATGTAGCACAGACATAGACAGGGAGAAAAGGTAATAGAGAGAGAGGAGTAATGTTTTATTTTTTCCTCCTAGTTTGAGTGAGCATCTTGGCTCTCCTTGGCCAGGTCCTTGAAATGTAGCTCAAGCTGACTTTAAAATTGTGGCAGTCTGCCTGCCCCAGACTCCCAGGTGCAAGGATTGTAGGTATGTTAGACATCACAGCCAGCAAGAGTTTAGTTTTTGTTTTCCTTTTCAGATACTTGTTCATGTAATCATGAAGGCACACTGAGTCTAAATTCTATGGTGTAGGCCAGCGACTAGATATGCAAATCAATCCCAAAAGCAACCTGCTGGCAGGGTTTCTCCTAATTTGTGAAAGGTCAGTCTTCATTCTACTGAAGCATTGACCAGTAAAGCCACAGAGCCTTTGTGGAAAGTAATCTGTTTTACACGAACTCTACTCATTTTTATGTAAATCACATCCAGAAAACACCTTGACAAAAACACTCAGAATGTACCTTAAACAAATATCTATGCACAAAATCTTAGTTAAATTAAGGCATGAATTAATAATCCCAGGTATATACATTTCCTTCTCCCTGCCAGCTTTACTTTGGGATTTTTTTTTTTTTAAAGCAGTTAGGGGTTTTATTCGACTTGGAAATTTCCCAGAGATACCTGATTATCAGAGAGTTTTATACATCACTCTGCTTCTGGATACAAGGGCATTTTCATGGTGGAATTCTGTCTTATACTTTTTATTTGGTTTTACAAGAGAGACCCATATGCTGATTTAGTATTCTAATTACAAGGAAAGCTACAGCTTGGTTATATTGTACTTCCACTTTTATTCTTTGAGGGGCCTCTATATTTATTTGCATAGTGATAGAGCTAGTTTATATCTATCAACAGTATAAAAGAGTTTTGCCCCACATGTCTTCACCTGCACTTATTGTTTTGACATTTTTCTTCTCTCTCTCTCTCTCTGGAACAGATTTCTCTTTATCCTAAAAATATTAATCTTCTGTTACTTATTACTTGTTTTCTTAATGATAGCTCCTCAGACAGTGATGAGAGAGAAACTCAAGGTAGTTTTAATTTTCATTTTTCTGAGAGTGAAGAACAATGAACATATTTCCGTGTTTATTGGCCATTGGCACTTCCTTTGAAAACTGCCTTTTTGTTGTGTTAGCCCATTTATTGGTTCAATCATTTTGTCTCTTTGTATTTTATTTCTTAGTTATTTATATATTATGGATATTATTCTTCTTATGATCTAAGCAGTGGATGCCGCCAAGTCACACCATGCTGTATCTCATGTTTGGGGGAATTATTGGGGCAGAGCTGTACAAAAGCTTCTTCTGGGTAAGAGTGGCAGGAAAGATGAGGATGGGGGAGGAGGGACTGGAGACTATATATCTCTCATATGTTGAGGGATGATTTGTGACTCATAGGGACATCTCACATCTTGGCACCAGGTGATGACTTCTCCCATCTCTCCTGGGTCCTTGGGGCAAGCAGCGTTAATGCCTGTTTGCTAATGATTCCTGTTTTCAAATTAAATCTAATGAAGTTTTTATTTTCTCCCATTCTTTGAGCTCTCTCTCAACAATATTTCTTTGGTAATCTAGAGCTCTGTAGGTTTATGCATACCATGTGTCAGTTCTGGGCCTTGTTCTCTGTTTTTTGTTTTGTTTTGTTTGTTTTGTTTTTTAATTTAATTTTATATTTTTTAATTTATCTATTTTTTAAATTTAATTAATTAATTTATTTATTATTAGATATTTTCTTTATTTGCATGTCATATGATATCTCCTTTCCCAGTTTCCCCTCTGAAAAAAATTAAAAAATAAAATAAAATAAAATAAACAAAAACAAAAACAAAAACCTATTCCCTCTCCCCTCCCCCTGTTCACCAACCTACCCCATCCTGATTACTGGCATTCCCCTACAGTGGGGCATAGAACCTTCACCAGGCTAAGGGCCTCTCCTCACATTGATGAGCTACTTGGACATCCTCTGCTATACATATGCAGCTGGAGCCATGAGTCCCACCATGTGTACTCTTTGGTTGGTGGTTTAGTCCCTGGGAGCTCTGAGGGTACTAGTTAGTTCATATTGTTGTTTGGCCTAAGGGGCTGAAAACCCTTCAGCTCCTTGGGTCCTTTCTCTAGCTCCTTCATTGGGGACCCTAAGCTCAGTCCAATGGATAGTTGTGAGCCTCCACTTCTGTATTAGTTGGGCACTGTCAGAGCCTCTCAGGAGACAGCTATATCAAGCTCCTGTCAGCCAGCACTTGCTGACATCCACAATAGTGTCTAGGTGTGATCATTGAATATGGAAAGGATTCCAGGTGGAGCACTCTCTGGATTGTCCTTCTTCCAGTCTCTATTCCATAGTTTGTCTCTGCAACTCCTTTCATGGGTATTTTGTTCCCCCTTTTAAGAAGGAATAAAGTATCCACTCTTTGGTCTTCCTTCTTCTTGAGTTTCTTGTGGTTTTTGGATTGTACTTTGTGTATTCCGATCTTCTGGGCTAATATCCACTTATCAGAGAGTGCATACCATGTGTGTTCTTTTGTGATTGGGTTACCTCACTCAGGATTTTCTGAATAACTAGAATCCTTTAAGAAAGCCCTCTTGTGCCTATCTCTTGAAGTGCTTTTTTCTTCTAGAGGTTTCACCATTTTAGGTTTGACATGAATGTCTTTTGTCAGTTTGGAGTTGACTTTTTTCCTTTTACAAAGTGAGAGACAGCAATCTAGCTAGTCTCTTGTTATACATATGGATCCAGTCTTGGGGTTTCGTGTGTTGGAAATACTGTATTTTTTCCCCACTGTATATTTTGTGAGTCTTTGACAGTGTGGAAAGAGCTTTGTTGTGTGGACTAATAGATGGAGGCTCTATAACTTTCCATCAATTATGTAACTGTTTTTGGTGGCCTGTCATGTTTTGTGTACTACTCTGGCCCTTTAATACCTGGAATTATGTATGGTTATATAATCAACATTAGTGTGTTCAGAGTTACTTGAGCTATTTGGAGAATTTTGTGCTTGTATATGAAATTTAACGTTTCTCACTTTTTGTGAAGCATATTGTTGGTACTCTGGTGGAGACTGTGTGGAGTTTCTAAACTATATTTTGATATACAAGTATTTTTACACTCTTAATTTTGCCAATTCACACACTTTCTCTTTCCATCCTCTTCTTGGGTGGTGGGTCATGTACACTCTTACCGATTTCTGCATGTAGGATTTGTTTTGCCTTACTCTATACTTTACTTTCATTAACTGTTATCTTCGTTTATTATTTATTTTAATTGGAATAAATTTCATTTATGCCTATAATTTTATTTATTATCTTAATTACTTTCAGATGATTGCTTTTTAATAGAACTTAAACTGCCAACAGAGTAATTTAATATTTGTTATTATTAATCCAATATTGGAATACAATAATATTATCCCTCCTTTTGTGCCTCATAAAAATGCAAATCAGATATAAGTTGCTAGCTTTAGGTATTAATAAAGAGACAATATAGACATCAGGGTAAAATTTATTGTAGTTTTCAATATTCTTCATTTTGCAATACTTCATTCTTCAATATTCTTCATTCTTCAATACATTTGTTTAGCTGAAATTTTCTTTTTTATGCATATTTTTTCCAAACAAAATTCAATATTTGTCTCAAGCTGATCAGTCTGTAGTAATATCGTCATGAAGTATATCCCTTCAAAGTCTCATCAGTGGACCCTGACCTAATTTAGCATTTCCCTCTTCTCTATTTGTCTAGTGTTTTCTTTTCCTTAAATATCTTCCTGGAGAACTTGTTGCTTTGGCCTCTTGTCGTTTTGTCTACTTCTCTCTTTCAGTTACATAGTTTTCATCATGCATTTAGTCTTCATCAGTCTTCTCGCTGCAAATTTCCATGGAATGTTGTTTAAATCAAAACATCAGCTTTAATTTACTAGTATGTATATATATATATATATATATATATATATGTGTGTGTGTGTGTGTGTGTGTGTGTGTGTGTGTGTGTGTGTGTGTATACATATATATGGTATAAAATATATGATATAAAGATATACCTTTTGTAGTACTTCAAAAATCAAGGCAAAGATAAAAATGGAATGTGTTCCTTTTTCAAGTCAAAGGCTTTTGATTCTTCCTTGGTAAACAGAGGTACCCAATGCACCTGTATGCCACATATTCTGAATCACCACACTCATTTAACTTCACCATCTAAATTCATGACTCAAATCACAAGATTTAGAATCAAATATTTCCAATAAGGGATTCTGGCTACATCACATAGTGTTAATGTGATTAGAATGAAATTAATTAAATTTTGAAAGCTCAATTTTCTCATCTTTATAATATGAATAGTAATAGATTTTGAAAATGCTTAGAACATGGGTGTTGGAATTTTAGTATTTATCCTTATTACTTTTATTCATGATATTCAAGACACCAGTGCTACCACGTAAGTATTAAATATTCCCAAACCTCCCTTGTGTTGGGCACTTGGTGACAAGACTGTGGAGCTGTTGAGGGGGATCTTTAGGTGGAACCCAGTAGGAGGAAATTAGGCCATTGAATGTGTGCCTATAAGGAAATATTAGAACCTCTCCTTTTGTGTTTCTGGAACATTAGATTGGGAGCAGTTTGCTTGACTAAGTGCTCACTGCAGTGACGTTCTCCCTCACAACACACTCAACAGCCCATGGAACCACCTGACTGAATCCCTCAAGAGAGGAGTCACAGTAAAGCTTTTGTCCTTGTAAAGTGGTTCTCTAGGGGATATTATCATAGCACAGACACTGACAACACACAATACTAAATAAGTAGGCTTCTCTTGTTTCATCCTTGCCCCCTGAGGAAACATCCCAAAAGCTAGATAAAAATTCCCTTTTACAACAAGAAGGATACACTTCATGAGAGAGAATAGAATGGCCACTTCATTTCAGCCATGAAAGAGACAGCTCCCCATCACCATTTCTGATGGAGGTAAGTATAGAAAGCCGGCACTTCTGAGACAAGGTCAAGAGAATCAAGGTCATTCCAGTATCCAGGATCTTTTCTAGCATCCAGATGCCCTCCTGGTCTTTTGACCTCTGCATCCTAAGGCTTAACATGCCACTCTTCAGTTGACTTTGACAAGCACCACCACAGTTGTTCAGTTTCAGAATGATTTCCAGCTTCCATCAGGGTTCGCTATGCCAAGCCCTAAGCTTCATTTGACTTCCAAATATAAAAGTAGATTGAGCATCAGTTCTTCAGACTTCTGAGGAGGCTGACACAAAGACCTAATCTAGGCTATAAATAGTTTGCCTTCATAGGTTGATCACACCAAGATTTTTTTTATCTTCCAAACAAAGTAGACTTAATCTTTGTAGCATGTGAAAAGAGTTAGTTGTAGTAAAGTTAAGATACACATGCTCATTCTCGGTATCATTACATGTCTACATAACAGAAGGTCAGCTTTTTATACGAGAAAAATTCAATAACAATTAATTTATCCTTGTATTAATTTTATATAGGGGGCTGTAACAATTTGCCACAAGCTGATGGCTTGAAACAAATGAGATTTAATTTCTTATGGTTCTGGAAGCCAGCAATCAAAAATGAGAAACTCTGAATTGAAATCAAAATGTTGGCAGGAATTTACTTCCCTCAGAAGCTGTGGGTGGCATGGGATGGAAATCCATGTTTGCTTTTCTTCCAGCTTCTGATGGCTGCCAGCCTTCCTGGCTCATGGCCTTATTAGTCTTCTGCCTCTGTCTTCACATTGTCCTTTCCCTATATATATATTTGTATGAATTTTTCCTTTGTTTCCATCTTATGAGGGCACAGGTGTTGAAGTTCAGGGCCATTAAAATAATCCAGGTTAATTTCTCATTTTCCCATTTTTCATACTCAATTGCATTTGCAAATTGCATTGGTTTCCAGTATATAGGAGCAACATGGGTCTCCAGGATTCAGGAATGCATATCTTTTAGGGGTAGAAATCTTTTAATTTTAATCTACCATCTCCCAGAGTAGAAAATAGTAACTCTTGGCTTTTATTATTATTGATGAGGATTATCATATTGATGTTCTATTATTATTGATAATTATTGCGTTCATGTTGATCTCTTGTCAGTTGCTCTCATCTTCAAAATAGCTTTGCAAGCATTGTTTCTACAGTGGAACATCTCCTTGCCAGGGTATGACAAGTCCCAAGCTTATCTTTCCTCTTCTCAACCTGTGTTTCCTCTAGTTATTTTCACCAAAGTGAGGGATCTTTTCAAATATAAGTTTGACAGATAGTGAGATAGCTCCGTGAGAAAAGATACTTGCTACCAACCCCAATGACCCGAATTCAATCCTTGGAGCCATTTAACATTGGTAAGAGAGAACCACCTCCATGGAGTTATCTACTGGCCTCTATATGTGGGCTATGACATGGGAAAAAATTAAGTATTTGTACAGTTAAACAAAATCCAAGTCAGAAGTATTTTGTTTGAAGTGACTCCTCATCACTTGATGGCTCCCACTCGATTATCTCTTTTACTTCATCTGCCCAGCCCGCCCTTCAGTGGGTGACTTGGTTGAGTATTGATCAGCCTACCTGCTGATGCCCTTGCTGATAAAGTGCAGAGCTCATCGCTAACTCCCCATCAGGACTCAATTCAAGCATCTCTTCCTTCAGAAAACCTTACGAAACATAATTTTCATTTAGGACTTCTGTGTGCTTTCTCTGGCACTAAGCATATTCCTTGTCAAATCCTACTTCTTATTAACTGAGAGTCATTGACAAACACTAAAGTCCTCTTAATAGATCTTCATCTGAAAAACATGGCTAAGTACTGTGGTGACCACTAGTCATTTAAGCATTAAATAAGACACTGTAAAGCAATTTACACAATATCCAACACAGTATGTGTCAATGACTATCTTTTCTAAGTCATACATATATGATTATACATATATATTATATGTTTGACATATATCAAATATATATTAGATTTATCTGGTATTAGTGTTTATAAAAGAAGAAATTTCATTTACTTATTTGTAATACATTTGGTGGAAGTTCCTTCTACAGTATTTGTTATATAATAAAAATCCCCTAAATATTTATTAAATGACTAAAATAATATTTTCTCCAATGAACTATATCCACAAGTTTCTAACACTTTAAAAATTGCACAAAACTTAGAAGTCTTCTCAAAGCATCTCAGAAAAATGCACCAATTCTCAATTATTTAAATATAAGGAAGGGCTAGGGATGACATCCAGTGCTTGGTTCAGTGGAAGGATAGATAGTTGCATAAGAAGTACAAGGCCTAAGTTCAATTCCTAGCACTTAAAACATAGAAGAAGAAACAGCATGGATGAGTGAAAACAGAAATCCAACATAGTGTTGATTCACTGAGTTGTCATTTTTTCCTGCACTAGTCCAGATTGCTAGTCCTTCTCTTTCTTAGCACACTATCTGCTTCAAAAGTTTAAGTGGAAAAATGTCATTTCCCACTTTTATACCTAATGTCTAATATGTGGGAAATTAGAGACCTGGAAAGGCTCATCGTCCCCAGGTACTTAGGGCCACCAATAATGCCATTTTCAGGAATTCTAAGATAAGCTAAATTATAGCAATGCTAATTAGGAACTTAATTTTTATGTCAGTGGGATAAGCCCCTATTGAGTGTGAACCTTTGACATGTCAGCAAACCACACGAAGTGAGATGGGGTTTGTTTTGTTTTGTTGTTTTGTTTCTAAATAATCACTAAGAGCCTTAAGAAAGGATTAATTATTAATTATAAATGTTTTATATTTTAAATTAAAGGAAAGAAAGCACTGGTGCTTTCTTCCCTCTGTTTTTGAAGCATGATTATAACCAGAATGTCCCAGCTTCTTCCAGTATAGCTTGCAGTGAAATTACATAACTTCACAGTTGAGTCTCCCTCCCAGGCCCAATCCTATGCAATTTCAGTCCATTGCTTCCCACTGGGAAGTGGTGAGCAATGTCTTTGTTCTACTAAACCTTTTCCTGTTCTTAAAAAGAAAAAAAAAAGGGGGAAGAAAATTCACACCTTTTCACAGACTACAAGGCTAAGGATTCCTGGTTATGCTTCCTTTTCTTTTTAAATTCATTTTCTTTTTTTTATTGATTATTTTTTATGTACATTTCAAATGTTATCCCCCTTCCTGGTCTACCCTTCCCGGTCTCCCCTCCACAAAGCCCCCATCCCTCTAAGGGTGTACCCCAACACACACATCCACTACTGCCTCTGGCTATGCTTTCATAGAAAGGATTCATCTATGACTGGGATGAAACCTGGATATAACAGATTCCAATATATGCCCATGCCAAGACTCTGTCTATCCCAGCTTTCATTTAACAACAATTCAGTTCCTATCCAACCCTGTCCACAGAGCCAAAATCCTTGCATCCTTGCATCCTTGCATCCCTATAAAGTCTCATTCCAGCTTTAAGGTTGAAGAACTTACTTTGTTAGAATTACGATTTAAGTTTGCTTGCTTGGAACGTAATCATTTGCACATAACTATTTGTTTAATTTTTTCATGTCTGCCTCCACACCATGAAGATTTGCCTGTGTAAGTTGTATTTAGCCATGCCTCCCCAATATTTTGCGTGGCATCAGGCATGAGGCCATTTTGGGATAGATGTTTCATAAATGCAAATAAATGCATATATTTACACATTACCCCTTAAGATAGCTGACCTACTGTAGTACACGGTAGCCTTTTCCTGTTCCTGCTGCTGCTGGGATAGAAGGCCACACAGAGGAGACTGGAGCACCACAAGCAGGCAGCAGCTGCTCCACTCTTACTCTGAAGGGGCTTGCAAGAGGAGCCTCCCTCCCACTCTATTTGGTCTCATTACATGCGGGATCAGATCTGTGCGGTTCCGGACTTCTGCATGCAGCCCTCAAGAGGGCTGTCAGCTTTCTCATCCCTGTCAGACGAGTTGACAATGCTGTACATGAAACACAAGACTCTCCATCTTTAATGTTTTTGTTTTTAACAGAAGAAAATATACATATGTATTTTGTAGAAGTGTGTGCAGGGTTTGAGTTATTTTCAGTGTTTGTGGGTGCTATTTTTCTGCAGAATCCAAAGTACCCAGAGGCACAGAGATTCTAAGGCTCCTAATAAAATGCCAGAGTGCTATGCTGCGGTTATCTTATATTTTGGAATGTGAAAATATGAAACCCATTTTAACATTTTTCTTTCCATAAGTACTTACTCTTCAATGTCAGGAGTAGCTGCCCTCTTCAAATCCCCCCTTGTTTGTTCAGTCCATGAACAAATGAATTCATCTGAGTCGTGTACACACTGGGGTGACATTTCTTCCACCTACTTATTCACAGGATGTGGCCTTTCCTGCTAGCCAATCTGTTCTTTACCACTTGCCGATTTCCATAAAGACTTTACAATGCACAGTGCTTTTGCTCATGCTTCCCTCATCATGTGACATGACACATCCCCATGTCACATATCCCACCCAGGCTGCCATCCTCAGTGGCCTCTTGTGAAGGCCTTCATCCTTTCCACTCTCCGCAGAACAAACTCAAGTGGTTTTATTCTCTTCTCTAGGCTTTCTCTGCCAGAGTGCTGGTTTAAGGAAGTTCACAGATAATGTATCCCCCAGCTTTTCTCCTTTATTTTATTTAATACTTGTCTGTATTTAGTTTTTCATTATGGGGAAAAATGTACGTTTTTCCCTCACCATTATCTGTTTCTGTTTTATTTAACACCACCATAAAGCCTATCTGGGAAGGTGAAAGCAGCAATTTCTACATATGTCTAAAACTCTTACTTTCATCTGAATGCATACTTTTCAATAGATGTGATCCATCTCAGTAAATTTCCATTAATTCCCTTAGACTTTTGTTTTTTAATTTGAAATTGCTTTGAGAATTTCAATCATGGATACTGTATTTACTTAATTTCTAGTTCTCT
>JADRCD010079952.1:0-10585 GCA_019843815.1 Montemys delectorum | reverse complement strand
CCAATGTCTAAAAATTGTTCTTATTTTGGGCTTGTACCACAGTAAGAGCCAAGATTTTAAACTCTACTAAATACAAAACAAACAAAAAGACTTTATATATTTATGTTCATTTAGGAAAATACCAGTAGTGATGTATTATTTTGAAGTGTACAGTTAATATGTTTGGAGTTATTTAAAATTTATATTGAGAGAAATGTATTTTCACTATTGTTGTAGATGAGCATCTACATAAGACTGTTAAATTGATTGTTGTTTTATATCAAACAACTTTTATAATACTTATTTTTATTGTTATAATATTTTTTAAATTTTAAGGAATATGACAAAAAAGATATTGTAGGTATTGAAGGGGGGTCTCTGGGTGGAGTGGAGATACAAAAGGGAAACAAGAATGTGACTTAATTCTATTTACTTAAAATATGTTTTTAAATGTTAACAAATTCAGATAAATTGAAATCATGTAACTTTTCTCATCATAATGCAATAAAAGTTTTAAAAAGTATAATTTATGAACATTTAATACTATCCATAACTGAGGATCCTATATCTAATATTGAATACTAAATTGTTTCATAACATACAAAATATTCTTTGGGAATTAATTCAAAAGCCTTATACAGTACCATCTGACCTAGTGAGAGAGTATTTAAAATACATTACTTATCTGTGTACATTTTCTCACTATAAGTTTACTTTAGTTAAAAGTAACTTTTAAAAGTTATTTTTAAAAAGATCATCAGTGTTTCTAGGAGAGAAATTATTTTATCAGTAAGTTATTTTAAAAATTTCAAAATAGCAAAAATTCTTTGAAGTTAAACATTAAGAAAATGATGATTTTAAGCACAGTGAGAAAAATTATCAATAATATTTCCATGATGTTTGTAGAACATAATTTTGATATTTTCAGCTGTTAATATTCAACAAACAGAATAATTAATTAAAGACATATTTCATTGTTTTTAAAAAAAAGAAGGAATGAAGTATCCACATTTTAGTCTTCCTTCTTCTTGAGTTTCTTGAGATTTCCTCATTTCAGTACCTATCCAGATTTGTATCATCTCCCTTACACATGTACACACACATAGAAATTAATTTTAAAAAAATAAGAAAAAACATTAAAAATGAAATCACAAAACTACAAAAGTAGAAATAAAAGTGGGCAAAAGACCAATAAGACAAAAAAAAATTCAAAATAAGTGCAATGCGATATTTTTTTAAAAAAAAAATTTACAAAAATACCACTGAGTTCATTGTGTTAGCCAAATCCTGGGCATGAGGCCTGTCCTGAAGTGTGGTTAATGTACCCAGTGAGATTCCATTGAGAAACTAATTTTTTATTTGTTAGAATGTATCAATTGCAGATAACTTCTTGGTTAGGGGAGGGAGGCTTTATCCACTTTCCCCTCTCAGTGCTGGGACTCTGTCTGGCTTCAACCTGTATAGACCTTGTACATCAAAGTCTCTCTGTAAATTCATATGTGCATCGATCTTGTTGTGCCCAGAAGACACTAGTTCCTTGGAGTCACATCATCTCTGGCTCTTATAGTCTTTCAGTCTCCTTTTCCACAGAGTTTCCTGATCCTTGACTGGATGGGTTTAATAAAGACATCCCTCTTAGGACTGAGCGCTCCAAGTCTTTCTTTCTCTTAGCACATTGTCCATTTATGAGTCTTTGGGTTAAACCCCCATTTACTGTAAGTTTCTCTGATAAGAGCTATGCAAGGCACTGACCACTGTGCATAGAAGTATGTTTTTGTTTTTGTTTTTATTGGATATTTTCTTTATTTATATTTCAAATGTTATCCCTTTTCCTGGTTTCCCCCCTCCAGGAAACCCCCTAGCCCATCCCCTTCCTCCTGCTTCTATGAGGGTGTTCTGACACACGCACACCCACTCCCGCCTCCGTGCCCTCAATTCCCCTACACTGGGGCATCTACCGAGCCTTCATAGGACCAAGGACCTCTCCTCCCATTGATGCCTGACAAGGCCATCCTCTGCTACATATGCAGCTGGAGCCATGTGTACTCCTTGGTTGGTGGTTTAGTCCCTGGGAGCTTGGGGGGGAGGGGTCTGGTTGGTTGATATTGTTGTTCTTCCTATGGGGTTGCAAACCCCTTCAGCTTCTTCAGTCCTTTCTGTAACTCCTCTATTGGGGACTCCGCAATACAATTCATAGAAGTCTGTTATTAGAAGTCATTTTGTGGCTAAGCTCATTTTAGCAGACTAATAGTAGTAGGTTTTTCCTAGAACTCTGACAAGTGTCAGGTTCTTGGCCACTTTTGCAGTGTCAGATATGGGTTCCATCTCATGGAGTGGACCTTAAATTCAAGCAGAGAGGGATTGGTTTCCTTTATGACATTTGTACCGCCATTGCACCAGTATATCTTGAAGGCAGGTCACTGTTTTAGGTAAGTCACAGCATTTCGAAGACATTGATGATCACCTTTCTCCTCTGGTAGCATTCAGAGTACCTTCCAGCACCATAAACACTAGACAGTAGGATGACACTTCAAGTTAGGTAACTGCTCAGTACCCCGTGGTCAACATATGTAAGGGTTGTCTTCAGCAATAGGACCTTGCCATCAGGTTGTAGAACAGCTAATAGCACTGGCAAAAGCCTGTGATATTTAGGGGTTAATGATTCCCCATTTGGCTAACAACTCAACAAAATGTAACCCATTCCTAACACTGGAAGTTTTACTGGGTAGCATAGGATGTCTGTCTAGCTGGGACATTTTTACCCCTATTATTTGGTGATTCCAGTTAGATTCCTTTCATATATGTGTATAGGGAGCTTCTGTAATAGTGGGTTTCATATGGATTTTAAATAACCTTTCTTAAGTAGATAACATCCGAGAAATCAGAAAAGCCTGCCCAGTAGCCTATAATGTAAGTGGAGAATGCTACAAGTGATTGAGAACTGGGTCCATTATTTATATGTTTAAATTTGAAGTTATAATTTAGAATAAACAACTAAAGACTTGACAATAAAGTTATGTTATATTATATATATACATATATATATATATATATATGTATATATATATGAAATAAAAAAGAAAAGGCTTTTTTTCCCATTCCTGTCCTACCTACTTTATATTCCCAGACAAGAATCTTGGGAAATTTTCCAAGATATTCTGTGGAATGCATGCAGGATATAAAAATATGTACATACATAAATGACAGCATATAATGCATATCATACTAAATTTTGGCTTTCTCTCTAATAACACGTCTTTGGAGATATAGTACAGCTGACTCATCATTTTTAATTGCTACACGACATTCCACAATTCAAAAGTGAGCATTTAAACCCAATTTCTTGTTAAAGGCATTTAAATTGTTTTTAGTCTTTCATCGCCAGCATTGCTGTGTGAATAAAAACCTCTATGATTATAACTTTATTTCTATGTAGAAGCAGCAGCTCTTATGGAAGATATAAATACTATTTATTTTAATTAGGTGCTATTAAAGTGATGACCAGATGTGTGGGTATGTGTGTGCCCACTTATCAGGTGAGTGCAACTGTTTCAACACTGTATATTGACAAGCTCGTTACTAACTTGCTATGTGGGAAGTATTCTGTTTTAATTATTCCTCTCATATTATAACTGATACTTCATATACTTGAATTTACCTGCCAGTTAGTTCTCTTCTTAATCATAATCTTTGATCATTTTTCAATTACACTATTTTTTGGACTTCTAAGAGCTATATCAGCATTAATCAAATTCTCCCTTTGTAATATACATTACAAATCTCTTTCCCCTATGACTATGCTCTTATGTTTTTATTTGAAAATTACATCATGTATACAAAATAGCTTCATTATTTCCATGTCTCATTCCCTCCAACCTCTCTTGTAGAGCCCCCCATCATATCTGCTCCCACCCTCATACCTTCCTTATGTAATATTTGTACGAATCTATTTTAAAGCCACCGAGTCCAACTAGTGTTGCCCATGTGCTCATGGCTGTGGGATCATCTGATATATGAGGAAGCTATCAGTGGCCACATTCCAAAAGAAAGGTGATTCTTCCTTCCCCAGAAGCCATCAATTGCCAATATTTCTTCAGCTAAGGGTAGTGCTTCATGATCCCCCTCCTTCCTCTAGGCTAGAATTTTTAACTAGCTTGATACCATATAGGCTTTGTGTAGTTAACCACTGCTACTATGAGTTCATGTGGGCTGCGGCAGTGCCATGCCTAGAGGACACCAGGCCACAGCATTTCTCCTCATCCCCTCCACTGTTATGCTCTTTCTATCCCTTCTTCTTCCACATCCCCTGAGTCTTGGGGAAAGGGGGATATGTAGATGCTCCATCTATGGCTGAACATTTACAGTTGCTTGTTTTAATCACTTTAAATAATCATCAATCTCTTCATTAACAACTACCAACTGCAATATGAATTCTGACCAAGGTTAGGAGCAGCATATATCCATGAATAAAAAGGTAAGTATGTATAATGCAGTTTGCCAATGATCATTTGGAAAAAATCAGTAGGTTCTCCCAAAGGGCCTATGACTTCCCTAGCCAAAGATTTTATCATGTTTATGACGCCAAGCATGAACTCCTTCTTGTGCAGGAGACTTCGAATACAATAAAGAGAGTGGTTAGGTGTACCCATAAACAGTTATGCCACGAGTCTACCAGTGGACAGACACATCTTGTTTGGTAATTTACTGTTGTAACACCCCGATGTCTTTTCTGGTAGGGTCTGTCCATATATTTATTATGACTAACCACATATAATGGCAATCGCCTGTGTTGCTATGGCTGTCTCGGAGGCCTCCCTGACCCATAACTCTTCAGAGAGTAACCATAGCCTCGCACTGACGTTTTAGCATCATATGGAAGCAGAATTATTCACTATGTCAGATACTTTTATAAAAATCGTTTTTAAATATACATATTTAATTAGAGTACATTGTTTTTAGTAGTAAATCATCCTATAGAATTTTTCCGTAGTTGACCTTATGTCAAAATTTTTTCTAGGTTTAGAGTTTTTCTATTAAATTTAGAATTATATTTTAAAATCATACTACATTTTCTTCTATGTTTATTATCATTTTCATTTTATTTGATCCTTCTAGTATTTCTTTTACTTTGAGAGCCCTGCATCTGTCCCTCCAACAGATGACTACCAAGATAAACTGTCAACATACAAAATTTTCCCCAGTGAGTTTAAAACCTGGCTAAAAATATGTTTCCATTGCTTGACTTTGTTACCGGATTTCTTATTCTGTTCCACACAGCTTTTGTCTCTACTCAGGCATCGTTCAACTTATTATAGTATATTTTTAATTGTCCACTGAAAAGAAGACATATTCTTTACATACATTTTGGCCTCCAGATTATCAGTACCAAAAAGTTAATCTATTACGTGTGTGTAAGCAGAAAATATGAACACAAATCCCACTTGTTCCTTAGGTCAATAACTTCTATTTCCTCTGGAACATCTCCCGGAAAGCAGCATAGCAAGTCTATGAATGCATACTAAGTAGTAATGTTCTCTCTTTCCTATGTCCATCTACAGACCGAATGTGAACAGGGTGCTGGGAGAAATACCTGACAAAAATGTAAATTTATGATGCCTTCGTGCGAATGGCTTATTTTTTTAAAGGTGAATCAAAGGGTACAGCTACTTGTCATGGTGGGGAGTATTGTATAGCTGAGGAAGAGTACTGTTGTTAGCAGAAGTAGATGAGCATGAAATCTGACCTAATGTACACACACATAATCTGGGCACCGACTAAAACCTATGGGGACAAACGTTCAGCTCAATCACCCCTTTATTTTTACAGTGTGTGCAAAACATAAAATTGGCTCTAGTCAAATTTTCGCGATCTCCAGATCTTCTCATGTATAAAAGCATGTGGGGATCAATAGAAGCATGCATAAAAGAGCAATTGCCTAAGTAGCCAAATAGGATTTATTATGGAGTCAACTCTGTTGTGTACTATTGCTACATAATACCCCAAGGTTGAAGAAAATGTAATTCCTGGCAAATTACTTCTCTGTGGTTGCTGTGAAATTTTATTAATGTAACTCGGTCTACATAAAGATCTCTATGAGTCTGAAGCCAACCATGTCTTTATAGAGAACCATGGTTTCATGTTGAGACTCTGTCTTAGGAAAAAAACAAATGGGGCCATATAAGTAATATTAATGCCCTTGTTGATTAAATGTAATTTAAGAACTAGCTCTCTGGCCATGGAAACAGGTGAGCTAACTGCAGATCTTTACTTCTCCAGGCAAATCCAAACATCACCCATCCTCATCCATAGCTCTGTAGCAGAGTCCCTGCTGAGGCTCCTTTTTTATCCCCTCCTGCCCTCATATTCAGGGAATTCCACAGATCTTTCCATTCGAACTTCTTTCCCTCCACTCATTGCTTTATATCTGCTCCCAACTCCAGCAGGCATTTCTTGGGCACCCACAGGCCACTCCAGCCAGTGAGTTGGGTAAGCTAACTGTAGATCTTCACTTCTCCCTCAGCTACCCTACTACAGTAGGCCTTAAGAACAACAATATAGCTGAATCACAAGATAAAGACTTCAAAACATCTATTATGAATATGTTCAAGAACCTTAGAGAAAATATGGAGAAAGCCATTAATGATAACAGAAACAGAGGGATGAAATGAAGAAAACTGTTCAAGATGTGAAGAATAGAAAGAAAATTGTTAAAAACAAACAAACTGAGGGAAACCTGAAATGAAAAATTTAGGAGTGGAAACAGAAATTTCATAGGCAGGCCTCACCAGTAGAATACAAGAGATAGAAGAGAGTCTAGAGTACTAATGACAAGATAGGGGTGATGGTGGCGCATGCCTTTAATCCCAGCACTTGGGAGGCAGAGGCAGGAGGATTTCTGAGTTTGAGGCCAGCCTGGTCTACAGAGTGAGTTCCAGGCCAGCCAGGGCTACACAGAAAACACTGTCTCAAAAAAACAAAACAAACAAACAAAAAAGATAATTCTGAGCACATAGACCTAAGAAGCAAGCCTTTGTGACCATTTTAATGTCTGACAAAACACACTTCAAATGTCTGACAAAATACACTTCGAACCAAAACTAATCCACAGAGCTAAAGAAGGACACTATATACTTTTCAAAGGAAACGTCTACCTAGAAGACATGGCAATTCTTAACATCTATCTACCCTTCCAATATATGCAGACCCAAGTTCATAAAAGAAGTATTAATTCTCTCTCTAGTTCCTCCTGGGGGTTCCACGGGGTGCTTCAAATAGACATAAAGATACGCCAGCCCCTCCTCATGCAGTCATGCTACTGTGACAGACACAGCAGGTGCCGGCCAGCTTTTCAGCAGTTTGCCGACTCCTTTGCTGTTTTCCAAGCCATGCCTTTAATAAAGGCTATGTTTCATTCACTTGGCTCAGCCCCCTCCCCCCCCTGCTGCTTCAGAAATGGTGGCTTCCATGGTCACACTGCTTCTTTCCAGTGAGGAGACTGAACACTCAAGAGCTATGGGGGGTGCTTGCGATGTCTTAACTTTTTACCTTGTTATTAGACACAGCCACGAGAGCTGAATCCTCAGTGATGTTTCTGAGTTCACTGTCCTCCCCTTTCTCTTCTCTCTTAGCCTTTCTCTTTCCCAATGTCCAAGCACGTTTGTACGGAGTTGATCCAAAGACAAGTTAGTGAAATGTAACAGGACTCGGCTCACGGTCAGTGTCTGTCTCTGGTTGTCACTGAATCCAGCTTACTATACTGCATTCTTTCTTTTTCCCTAAGGATATGTTTTCACCTGCAGTGAACATCTGTGTGGCTATCCAATGAGTCAGCATATTCTCTCCCAAGAGTTCTGGGTCCTAGCACTGAGAACGGAAATTATCTCACAGGAAGAAAGAACTCTCTTACTTTTCACAAGTGTCCATACATGACCAGATGTGCTTAAATTCCACACAAATAGAAAGTAGGTAAGTTATCACTAAGTCTGATAAGCGGAAATATATAGAAAGATAGGAAGGATATAATACATGCTACATTTTCTCTGTTTGCAGTAGAATTTTTATGTGTGTAAATCCTTGCCTTAGTGTACTTCAGGCAGGTACAACAGCTAGAAAAAGGAAAAGTAGAAAAGACTATCATAAAAGGGCTATGCTGGCTGGAGAGACGGCTCAGTAAGCTAAGTATTTGGATAACAATCATAAGGACCTGACTTTAGAGTCCCAGCATGCACACAGATGCAAATGCAATTCAGAACATCTGTAATCCTAGTACACAGACGCAGAAACAGGAAAATCCCCAGTTCACTGGCCAGACAGTCTCCCTCAAGTTGTTAAGCTCCAGATTCACTGAAGAGACTTTGTCTCACATGAGATGAAGAGCAATAAATACCCAACATCCACCTCTGGCCTTCACAGCGTATCCCACCCATGTGCACACATATATACCACATCCACGTAGAACAGGGAGGCTAGGGGATGAATCTTCTTAGCAGCACTCTAGCTATAAATAACATCTCCAGGCCCCAAAATATGTGTGACAGGCATTCTGTTTGAGCAAATAGATTATCATCAGTAAGCACACAAGAAAGATGTAATTAGTAATACTAAGTCAGTCCATGGACGTGGCAAGATTGCTCAACGGGAGTTATTGATGATCCTAACCCAGGTGATCAGGATGGGGATTGGGCTCAGCAAGATTCATGTGTGAACTGCAGTCCTTGTAGGTGCAGATCCCACCTCCATCTATTTACAGAATTTGATTAGTGAATATATTCACACACTAATAACATGGTCAAGACATAAATAGTTAATTTTTTCCCTAGTGCTGGAATTAGGTCCAGAGCACCACACGATTTAGGATACCTGCACCACTAAGTTGCCTTACCAGACCCAGAGTTTGTTCTTTATTAATAAAAAAGCTGGGTATGGTGGTGAAAGCCTTTAATCTCAGCATTGAAAAGGCAGAGGCAAGCAGATCTCTGTAACTTTGAAGTCAGCCTGGTCTACAAAGCAAGTTCCAGGCCAGCCTAGGATATATACCAGATTCTGTCTCAAAAAAAAAAAAAAAAAAAAAAAAAGACATTGACAACGAACAGGAAACAGGGATACAGAAATAGCTCAATTGGTAAAGTCATTGCTATATCAGCAAGAGACTCAGGGTTCAGATCCCCAGAACCCACAGTAAAAGCTAGATACAAACAAACAAGTGGACACAGAAACAGGAAACATAATTTGATAAAGGGGCAGACAACAGGGAAGTAAAAGCAAGTGTAATATGATGGCCTATACTATGAGTCCCAGTCTCGGTTGTCTTCCACTCATTATTGCTGCATGCTGTTGCTGTTGACAGCATGCTAAATTAATCATGAAGCATATTGCTTCATGCTATACCAACATTCCTATGAGTGTTGATTACTGTAATGTCATGGGACTTTTGCCTAGAGATTCCACTTTATTACTATTCACATGCATATGCTTCATTTTCACTGTACCAAGGCTGATAAACTGAAAGAACTCCCAGCCCCCACAAAACGTCATTACAGAACTAGACTTCCTCTCTTGATACTTAAATTCATTTATCAGTCTTCTATCACAAGTCCAAACATGCTTGCTATCCTTGCACTACCACAAAGAGTGACTCTGAAATAATTTAGCAAGAGAAAATGAGGAAGGATAATTTTGGACCATGAAAAATATACACTGAAGTCCCTGGAGTAAGAGACTCCAAGATATATAACTTGTGTAACAATGCAGAGAAAAACTAGAAGAGAGAAACTCTGAAGGACAAAGTGTCATTTGTTAGAGAGATTTCGAGAATATGAGAAAATGCTAACAATGGATAGAGAAGAAAGAAGATAAGGAAAGGGGGAGGCAGTTGATGACTGTATCATTTATTCTTGTGTTGCTGTGATAAAACACCATGAGCAAAAACACTGGAAAGAGGAGGTTTTGGCAGGGCACATGGTAGCAGGTGGCAGGCATGTTGACAGAAGCAGGAAGCTGAGCAATCGCATGTTCAACCACATGAAGCAGAGAGAAACTGGAAGTTTGGTGAGGCTATCAACTCCCACAGCCGATCTTCAAGGGTGAACTTCCTCCAGCATGGCTGCACTACCTCCCCAAACAGCACCACCGATGGAGGACTGAGCTTACAGGGGACAGTGCTCATTCAAGCCACCACAATGCAAATTCTCAGCTTTCAGCTTAAGTTCCAAGGACATAAAGCTGAAAATAGGAAGGTGGCAATAATAAACACTATGGAATAATATTTTTGTGCTTCATCCAGGTAAATGGATTTCCTCTCTCCTGCTATACTAAAAGGAGTACCAGGAAACATGTAAGTGATGTTGTGGTTTAGATGTGAAATATCCTCATTGGTACATATAGCCTCCAAGTGATGGTGCTGTTGGAATGGTGATGGAACCTTTAGGAGGTGGAGTATTACTGGAGGAAATACATCATTGGGGAGGTGGGCTCAGAGACTTTACATCTGACATCACTTCCTGTTCACTCTGCTTCCAGCCTGCTAGTGTAATGTGATGGACTGGCCTTATGATCCCACTGCCATGCCTTCTGCCACAATGAACTCTAACCTCTCTATAATATATAT